>CANUEP010029977.1:0-226097 GCA_947857235.1 Jatropha podagrica | reverse complement strand
TATTCTGATTGGAGGAAATTTGATATCTTGGAAGAGTAAAAAGCAAACTGTTGTAGCTAGATCAAGTGCAGAAGCAGAATACCGAGCCATGGCACTAGCTACGTGTGAACTTATTTGGCTAAAACAACTTCTTCAAGAATTGAAGTATGGAGAAATTAAAAAGATCAAGTTAATCTGTGATAATCAAGCAGCACTTCACATTGCCTCTAATCCAGTGTTTCACGAAAGGACAAAACATATAGAGATAGATTGCCACTTCATCAGACAGAAGATTGAATCAGGATGTATTTCTACCTATTTTGTTAGCTCGAACGATCAGTTAGCAGATATCCTTACAAAATCTCTTAGAGGTCCTCGTATTAAATACATTTGTAACAAGCTAGGAGCATATGACATGTACGCTCCTGCTTTTACGCTCCTGCTTGAGGGGGAGTGTTAGAATCTTATAATTATTGGGGTAGATTGTGCATATATTAGAAATATAATATGAGATCTTTAGGAGATATTAGGATAGAATCTTGTAATTATTAGGGTAGATTGTGCATATATTAGAAGGATATTAGGAGATCTTTAGGAGATATTAGGAGATTATTTTCCTATTTGAACTATTTTCTGTGTATTATATATACCTTAAACCGTATATGAAAATTCATCAAGCCAATTGCTTGTTTCAAAACTTCTTCTTCTCTCTTTCACAAAAACTATTAGCTGTCACATTAGAAGGCTTCAAATCTCATAATTTCAAAATCATTGCATGCTGTCTTTTGAGACGTAGTTTATGTAACAAGTTTAGAAAAATGAATGAACACTAACAAATGCTCAGAGGAAGATAAGTGATGGTCGTGACCTGGTTTTAGAGTGGTTAGCACTTAGCAATGGAGTTTTAAGATAACTATATATGGAGACAAAAGAAGGTTGAAACAACAGACGCATTAAAAGAAACAAAAGCTTTATTTTACAATTCTGGAAACCCTTATTGTAGCCAGCCCCTTATACATTTGTAGCCTCAGCCATTGCACTTAAAAAAACACTGAAAGAAACTCATAGTAAAAATATCAGTCCTACTAAGACAAAAATTGAAGGCCTACTGAAAATTTAAGCATGCTTATAGAACTTTCATTGGATAAAGCCAAACAATCAAGGCCAAACTTTTTCATTTTGATCAAAATGGAAGCTACATCTTTAACTACTAATTCCTACTTATTTGTTGTCACTGCCATTTTGACTATAGCTACAGTTCTTGCATGATATTTATCAGAATGTAAGATTGGTGATCTCATACATTCTGTCATCATGTATGTGATTGTAAATAATATGAACAATTGAAAATCATTTGCTTGAGGCAGTATAAACAACAGAACGAACTTTTACTTACTGGTATTCTGATAACGTCTGTGCGATTCCATCCAAGAGGGTTGTACGCTACTATAACCTGAAAGTAACCAGTTGAAAAAGATGAATACAGAACCTAGTGATGTAATCATCCAATCACAGTTTAGAAAAATATGAAAGTAGTACCAAACTCTTTCCATCTCCAGCTTCCTCCGTTGGTGGACAGTAACTGATATTTAGCAGTTGGCACTGCACAACAACGTAAGGAGAAGGGAAAAAGCAAATTGATTAGGCTAGGAACAGTAAGTTGATTATCTAATTGCATGTGTCAGAGAATAAGAGCAAAAGAAAAATCCACATATAATTGCATTGCTCTTGGAACCATTCAACTATTTTGCAGTATAGTGACTTTGGCAATTTATGTTACTTCATTGCAAGTCACATTCAGCACACATGATAATTCATTATAAAATATACAATCAATAAAAAAAAGAGATTATGGAATATATAAAAAGATTACAAACTTAAAAGTGGGGCTTTGCATTTTATATAAAATAAATAGTCCTTATATGGACAGAGAAGAAAATTAATAAGAAAAGAAGGTAAAGATACCTGGCTGAAAGACGATGCAGGTGCAGTACATTGATCTTTGGATTTGCTCACTAAGCATGACAGAGCAGAACTTGAAGTATTTTCTGCCTATAGAAAGAGTTAAATTTTGGGCTATATAATGGAAGCATTTAGCATTTATAAAAAACTTGGTGTGCATAGAGAAAAACAATAAGTACGTGAAATTTCAGAGGAAAGTCAGCTGCCCACCTCAGATGCTCCAATAGCTAGACGTTTCGTCCAGTCATCTGTAGTGTGTTGTTTGGCAGTTCCAGTGACAGCATCATGGTGCTGTGCTATACCTAGAGCATCTCCAAGCCTATAACTGCCGGGACCGTTCGGTTTTTTCCCAACCAAAAACTCCAGTTGTCGTGTTGCCTGTTTTAGACGAGGTAATTTTTCAGTGATATAACTGTACTCTAAAGTAAAAAAAAACATAAGAAAACTCAGACACAGTTTTCATGATAGGAAGAGGCCATCCTCTTCTACAGGGGACACCTATGCATATAGTTTATACAGGATAAAAATGCCACAAAATAAGAAATAAACTCATAAAAAAAGAAGCATATTTCAGGATGGCTTGCATCTAGAAGCTAGGACCTTTCTATATGTTTCCAGGGCAAAATAACCATCAAGGCAGAATGATCTTGGCGTCATACCAAATAATATCCACTGAGCTGACGAACATAGCGCTTAAAAGCTGGGCGACTGGTAAAGAATCCAGTCCAATAGGCATTTTCCCTATCTGCATACCTACCAATTAACAAGGAGCAAGTATATATACATGATAGACAATCAGTAACTTTGTTGCATTGGAAGGATGAAAAGAAAATGGGAGAAAATAAACAAGCAATGCTCACGGAAAATAATCATCAGTTTTCAGTGGCCATGATTCATTTGCTGCATTTTTCATATCAGCATAGATTGACGGTGTAGAATATAAGGCATTTACTCGACCATCCTACATGATAAAGATACAAAAAAATGGTATATTCAAAACCAAGTATATCAAAAGAGTGAAAAGGGGAAAGACAATTGAAAAGACAAGTTTTTCACATGAAGTTTGAACAGATAATATATTTATTCTCATTATAAATGTTACAATATTTATGCCATGATACCTCAAGGAATAATGACAGATATGAATTCTTCAAGGTAATGAACCATAAACAGCAAGAAAAAAAAAATTGAAGGAGCCAAAAACCAAATAAAGCATGAAAAGCTGTACCTTGCCTTTAATAACTAACTAAAAAGTGAGAGAAAGACACTAAACAAGACCAAAATTTCTCCTAGAAAACACGTCACACCCAGTGGGAAAATTGGCAGAATTAAATGCTACAATTATTGGCACCTCTCCAACCTCATAAGCTAACAGTTAGAACACAAATTAGTCAATGCAGAATACATTATAGTCCATGTATTTCATTTGGTTGCCACAACTAATTCTGGGTAAAGAATAAGAATAAAAGATTTCAAATCAAATCCAAAACAAGAAAACTAAAAAGCATTTCCCCTTCCCTCCAGCACATTCTGCCAGTAATATAATCAGTGGCCTTTATATTTCCTTCCCATTTAAAGAATGTTAAAACTCTTTACCTTTTCAAGAGCCATTTTCTGGCTTACGGTGCTAAAAGGAGATTTTGCAAATTTTAAACAATCATGCAATACATATTTGATGATAGGGAAAAATGTGTAGATAATGAGGGTGAAGTCAGAGAGAAATTGTATCAGAGAAGGAGCACGCGAGTTAAACGATAAGGCTCAAAAGATAAAATTTCTCTTTTCACATAAAGCTCTACCTTGTTAACATAGTGAATCAATTTGTCCATTTGCTTGAACCAAGATTCAGCATATTGGTACTGGAAATCATCACCCATGGTCCACATAATGTGGTTTGTCCTTGTCACATTTGCCTGCGGAAAAGGATGAAGAAAGATCATAAATCTCGGTACCTGAAGTGATACAAATTGTTTGATATTTCTCCTGATAAAAGTAAAATTAAAATTAAAAGCATAAGGGCTTTGAGAGAAAGAGAGGAAGGGAGCTTAAATTTTACTTGGGCCACAGCAGCATTTATAAAGTCATTGACCCGCTGCTCAACATTATAGTCAAACAGAAGAGGATTATCCTGGAATATGAAATGAAATGTGACAGATCAGGAAGATTCAAAAGGAGAATCATATAGAAATTCGGAAAAATCATAATCATAGACAATGGAACCTGAACAGGCACAAAGTTATCGAACACTTCAAAATGGAAACCTGGAGGAGGACTATAATGTACAGGAAAAGCATTGGCAAAAATCTGAAAAGGGCATAAAAAGTGAACAGTGAGCAAACAACATCTAATATAGAGTGATTGATAGAAGTGGAGCAATAGCTGTTAGGTACCTGAGAGGAAGAACCAAAAGTTTTGGAACCACGCCATATAACTTCTAGAGATTTATCTTCAAAGCGCTGAGATCTGTCCTGGTAATCAATCCTTGCAAAATGTACAGAATCAAATCCAAGCTGCAATGGAACCAATCAGAATGTCTCACAAGTTAGGACAAAAAACATAGCCGAAAAAAACATGTTTCAAAGAACACAAAACATGTTGCTGAGGCACGTTTTCAGAACAATTATCCATTTATGAGAAACGTATCAACCATTGTGTTGGGTAATTGACAGTGTATAAAATCATCTACCTCAGCCCCAAGCAGGTAACCTTGAACAGCAGAGTGTCCAAAGGGATCAATTTGCCATCCAGCACGAGGAGTCTTATTAAACTGTGCCTTTATTGCATGATGTCCCAGTGTTGTTTGATCAATCATGTCTATGTAATGGCATGTTGCTTCATCATGCATACACCAGCCGCCATTTCTGTAAATGAAAAAGTTAAATACTTGTCATACATGCCAAAGAAACTATACTATTTAAACATCTTTTTATCTTTCTCTTTCTTTCTCTTTCCAAACAATGAATCCTACTAAACTGCTAAAAAATTTGCATACATGAATTCCAATTGGCCGGCATCTACTAGTTCCCTCACTTGCCCTTGTGTTTCTTCACTTTGTTCTAGCCACCATCGTTGGAAAAAAGCCTATGAGTCATTTTTGCTGCATTAGATAATTGTCATAATAATGAAAACTGACAAGAATTAACAGTATGCTCTCAGACACCCAGCTAGTAGACAGCAGAGAAATACCAAGTAGTCCATCCATGTATAGCAGCAACCCAATGATACCATTTGACAATCTTGAGAACAATGACACCATTTCTTATGCACATAGTTAGAGATCCAACGAGAAAGAATATGCAACCTATGCAGTAGTAAAAAAGTCTTCCACAGTGCTTTTTTTGGTTCATTGGCATTGCAAGGCCTGATTTGGGGAAATGACCCTCCCATCTAAGATTTTCTAAGGTGTTTCAACCAGGCTATGCCTATTTGATAAATTTTATATGGTCCGTAGACAACATATCATTAGTTAGGGGACTGAATTCTCATGCATACACATCATCGATATATTTTACCCTAAATTTTCACAGGAAATCTAAGCATTAAGTATTTCTATTAAAGATTGAATTTCACAATATATTAAAAACTAAGAAAATGATTCTTTTAAAACTGAAACACTCTTTTTTTTCCAATTTCTACACAGATGATCTTTTTTTTTTTTTTTTATTTATTAAGAACCAATTCGTATGCCATATTCCAAAAAACTAATAAATTTCGTACAAAGATTGTAATCAAATTGCCCATCAGGTGTCAACTACCATAAGGCCCTAGCTTCGCATATCAGGCATGACCAAATTTCACATAGAAAAGCATTAGTAATGCATAAGTTGCTTGATTATTTAATAAAGCATATAGAATGCAGTTAGAACGTATACATAACAATCTAGACATTTAAAGGTACAATATATATACACTGAAAAACCAACAATCAAAAAATCTGCACTGTTTACCATTTCTGCAAAAACGAACTTTCTATTTGGATCTCTAAGAAGTGATTCCACAACTGAGTCCAGCACATTTTCAACACAAGCACCCTACAGCAGAAACAAGCAACAGAACAAAATATTACCTTATAACATGATTATTGAACAAAAAACAAAAGATGAACCATGATACGAAGTAAGAAATATAACCTGAATACTGTTGTTTGATCCAACATAGTATTGATCAATAGTCTTTAACCAACCAACATCATCATGTGAATGTGCTACCAAATGAACATTGATTTTTCCTTGAACAACTCCATCCCCGGTATTGTACTTCACATAACCACCACTCACTGTCCCATACAAACCAAACCCAGAGGCAACAAAAACACATGCTAAAAAACTTTGAATTCTACCCATTTCAATATTATTACCCATCTCAATGATTGCCTGTAGCTTACAAGCAACAAAGAAGAGATAAGTTTGTTCTGTTCTTGACTAACCAACTTATAGAGACAATTAAAGAGTTTGAAATTGACATACAGTAAATGACCAGAAATGGACTTTGGTTTCTTCTCTGGCATCTCCATGCCGGCCAAAGAGTAAAGGATTTTGTTTTTAATGGTGAAAAGGGTAGGAGTTCTCAGTTTTAAGGTTTTACAGAGACAATCCACATGTTAACACACATTTGACAATAAAGATTCTATCTTTATGTGAAAACTAAAAAGAACAGTCAGTGACTGTGCACGGCGGGACCCGTTATCAGATAAATTCCAGTTTGAGGGATTTGGATTTAGATTTTAGTTTTCCATTTGGCATCATAAAATCCGTAAACTATTCAACAATATCTGATTTCGTGACCAAAATTCCTCATTTTCGCAGACTTTGTAAGGCCATACGAAAGTTGAAATCTTATCCTCAAACTAGGTGAAGACCCGCGGGTCGTCTTCTTGTATATAAGAAGAAAAAAAAAATTCAATGAAAAATATAATAATCTTAACTCTTAATTATCATATATTATTTATCTTACATTGTATTTTTTTTTAGTTTATCAATGTATATTTAACTTTAAATTTTTATATTTTAATTTTCATAAAAAAATAAAAACAGTTTAAGAGTTTTTAATACTAACGCTATAAATTTTATATTTAGAGAATATTTTTTAATAATGTAATTGATTGTCAATTCAATTGAATAATTTCTCCAACAAAATATTAAAAACTTATATTTACATAACTATAAAGTTTGTTTTTTTTTTCTTTTATTCATTAAGTCGTAAAGTAAGTTTAATAAATTTATATTGATCAACAAAAAATATTTTTTTATTAATGTCAATTCAATGAATCCAAATAGATAAAATTAAATATTCAGATAGATTATTTATTAAAAAATTATGAAGGAAAAAATATGAATAGGAAGCATCTTGCTCTACTTGAGCTGGGGAGAAAGCCTGAAATGAGAAATTATTATGACAAGAGGGCAAAATTAAAAAAGCATGAAAAAGACATGGTTTTATTGAAATAAAACTATGAATATGACAAAAGGATAAAATTGAAAAGCATGAAAAAAATATGGTTTAATTGAAATAAATTATTATATGAAATGATAAAGGGGTAACATTGGAAAAAAAATGAAAATGACATGGTTTTATTGGAATAAAGAACGGTCTTTCAGATTTCATTTTAGTATATATATTTATATATAATATAATATTTGATTATGAGAGAGAAGGATAAGGAAAAAATTGATAATATTTGATTTTAATTTAGAATGTTTTGATTTTAATTAATTAACTTATTTATTTTAAATTTATAATTTAAAAAAAATTAAAAAATAAAATTAGATCCTAGCATTATTTACTTTGTAATTTTCATTTATTGACTTGACAATAATATTTTTTTTATCAACATCAAATTTCATTAAATTATAGCATTTTCAATTAAAAAAGAGTTAATTTTTGAAATTCAAATTGATTTTTTTTACAATTTATTTCTTGTTATATTGAATTTTAAAAAGAATTCTATTATTAATAACATTTTTTTTATTTTTTTTTTGCATCACTGAATTAATTTATAATAAAAATGATTAATTAAAGTTTGCAAGATAAAATAAAAAAATGTCAGAGTTGTTAAAAAGAAAGGACAAACCCATGGCCCAACGGATTTTAAAAAAGGTGGTCCATAACAATAAACTCATGCAAGGGGAGAGTGGTTATATCCATCAATGCACATTAATTTGACTCTGACACTAAACTACATTTTGATGAATCTTTAAAAAATTTTAATAAGAAATAACATGAATAATATTTAAATAAAAATTTATAGATATTGTAGAAATATTAAAAAATAGTTCAGTATATAAAAAGGAGATTTGTAAATCCCATTTAAGCAAATTCTATAATGGATAAGTATATAAAAATATAATTAATTTCAAAGTTGTGTTTATAATATTATATGAGTAGAAAAAAGAATTTCAGTAGAACCGTCCGAAATGCGGTTAAAATTGAAGAACTATTTGACTCATAGAGACTCGTAAGATTCGGTCTGATTCTGTTTTTAGATTGAAAATATGCTTTTCAATGAAAGAGTTTTTACTACTTTTTATATTACTAGCTTTTTTCAATGAATCCTACTGCCTATTTTTTTTTAATTTTTTATTTATAATATATTTAAAATATAATAATATTTTAAATTGATAAAATAATTTAAATTAGATCTATAATTGAAATTTAAAGTAAAACAATATAACTATCATTTACCCTTTTAATTTTTTTATAATTCTTCAAATTTTTATAAGGGATAAAATATAATTATTAATTTATATTATTATTAATTAAATCAATTAACAACATGTATATATATAATTTATACTTACTAATTTAATAGACTAAAGCTGCACTACGGTTTTATCCTAATATAATCAATGCGTTACTTTTTATTTTATGCAAATAATAATATATAATATTTTAAAAAAATTTCTTTAATGGTAGATCATTCTAATTTAAAATAACATATTTTATTCAAGACAATGGCTTTTTATAAGAAAAATAAATAAAAATTATTCTATTAATTTACAAATAGATAGAGTTAAAACATAAAATCAACACATGATTAAGAATACATACAACACTAAATGTAAAGATTATGGTATAAATTCATACAATAAAATTATATTTACTGTAATAAAAAAATATAATTATAAACTTAATAATTTTAAATTAGCAAAAACTTGATGTAATAATTTTTAATAATCAAAAACAATAAATTCTTAATAGTGAAAAGTAATTAAAACTAAATATATATATATATATATATATATATATATATATAATGGTATGATATGATAAATTTCTAATTATAGTAGAATTACATAAAATAGTAAATGTATATTATTATTAGAATGAGACTAAATATGATATTACAAGATTTTATGATCCCCTGTATAAAAAAAAGAATTGATATTGTAATATTATCACGTATCATTCTTCTTTCATAGGATAAAATTGACAATTTTGAATTATATATAATAAATTTTATATGTATGTATTTTTAGTCATGTCAACAACTATAATTATCATTTTTAATCTAATATTTATTTTTTAAATATTGAACAATTTTCTATTTAGAATTATATTAAACTTTATAATAGAATTTAGATTCAAATAAAAAATTAACATAACAATCAAAATTAAACTACATTTATTTTTCAACTAATAAAATTAAAGTCCTCAATAGTATTATTATCAATTCATAAACTTAACATTGAGTTTCTACATTAGTGTTTTAGAAATTCAATGTTTTCTAATTAGAATGTGACGAAATTATTATTAATGATACTGTTAATCAATCAATAAAATTCAAACGAAATTTGAAATTTCTATACAAGCAAAAAATATTTGAAATATTTGGAATTCTCATGGTTTCATTAAAATATTTGATTTATTATATTATAATTTGATTCCACTTTCCCGTATGTTAAAAAAAATTTCTATAATTTGATTTATTATATTATAACTACAAAAAATATTTGGAATTCTCATTGAAATATTTGGAATTCTCATGGTTTCATTGACAATAAATTCAAGTTTGATTCCCCTTTCCCATATACTAAAAAAAATTATGATTTATTATGTTATAATTTGAATATTTGAAATTTTCATGGTTTTATTAAAATATTTAAAAATAAAAAATAAAATATATTACTATTATAAATATTAATTTTATAATCCAAATAAAAATTAAACTTACTAATAAAATATAAAATAAAAGGGTTGAAAAAAAGAGAAAAAAGGAGGAGGCATACTAAAAAATGCGATGTGAAAAAAATATCCATAGAGTTTTAGGTTTGCAAAATAGATTATCAATTTTGCTTAAAAATTTAGCGACGGATAGAAATTCCATTGCAAACTCATTTGTAATCTTTTTGTAACTATTAACATAAGAAGAATAATGAAACAAAATTTGTTAAATAATAAAAAGCAATTTAGGTTATAATATTAGAAACGGAAAAAATTCCGTTGCTAATCCGTAAGTAGAACCCTTTATCTAGTTTATAATTTAAAGACAAAAAAAAAAAATTCGTTGCTAATTCATTAACAAAAACCTCTGTCAAATTTATAAAGAATCTATAAATCTATAAATTTATAAGTCTAAACACAAATAAAAAGGATAAAGAGATTACTAAATTATAATAAATATAAATAAAAATTATTCTATTAATTTATAAAAGAGAGATTTAATATTTACCATAAAAAAATATAATCGAAAACTTAATAATTTCAAATTAGTAAAAGTTTGAAGTAATAATTTTTTATAGCGAAAAATAATTAAAACTTAATAGTCAAAAACAATTAAAACTAAACATATATATAATGGTATGGTAGACAAAATTTCTAATTAATATTAATATAACAAAAATAAGGAATTGAAATCATAATTAGAATAAGATTAGATTAAACTTTTTAGTAAAATTTGGATTCACGTAGGAAAAACAGTACTAATAAATTTAAAAATTTTCTTATTAACAAATGATTAAATTATTTTTATTGTTCATAAGAATCGTTTTAGAGCCTCAACGCTTCCGGTTCATACTTATATATATATATATTATAAATAATATTATATTTGCCGTTTTAACCATTCAAGCAAGCAAAATCCCTAATTTCTACGGGAAAGACTCTTAATCTAATGGATATAAGTTCTAGCCAATGGATTTGAGCTATGCATGAATTTTAAGATTTTAATTTAATTTGGTTTTTAATGCTATTCTGATTTTGATATTTAATTAAACTTGAAGTTTGATATTTAAACTTAATTACAGTTTAATTTTATTTTTATTGATATTTTAATACTCTAACAATTTTTATAACCTATAATTAGATTGAAAATCACTTATAATTATTTAGTTTAAATATTTATTATTAATATTTTTGCGACTTGTTGTTTGAACTTTCGACCCGTCACTTAAACTAGGGAACCATTCACCCAGTTCTTGGATGGAGAAAGTGTGCATATCTGAAATATAGACGGAGAAAGTTGAGCTTCTTAAACCACTTGACGAGCTATTATATTTGAACTATGAACAAAGACATTTTGGCCGTTTAGGTCTCTTGGCAAACTGTTTATGTCTGACAGAGAAAGTTAGACTGCTTAAGCCACTTGAGCGAACTGGAGATATTCGAATTATAGATTTAATGAAATTGGACTGCTTAGATCACTTTGGCGAATTGGAGTCTGGTGATCTCCATTTGGTTGTGGTACCTGCGCTTTTATCATGATATAAGGAATAAAAGAAATATAAATATTTGTACTTGCTTATTAAATAATGTAGTTATATAATTCAAATAAATAAATATTCTATTAATAATAGAATTATCCTATCATGAGAGTTACAAATCTGTGAGACAATTTAGATATGACTATGTGCACTGCTTATTAATTGTGGCAAATATGTATAATCACTTTCTTTTTGAAAAAACTAAAATTCAATCTCAAATTTAAGAATACATGTAATATATTCTTAAATAACTTGAGCAATTAATTATTAAATAGTTTATTATTTGACTAAAAGCCTTAGTAAAAGTTATTTGACTTTTTCTATCCATACAAAAGTCAAATAATAGAAGTAATCAAATAAAAAATATAACAGAATCTAATTTAATATGTTATATCAAACTGAACAGAATTACATTGCAATCCAGTAAAATTCAACTTTTTCGGGAGGGAATTTTGAATTTTTTAATTTCAAACCAATGGAAATTAGTAAAATATATACAATAAATACAAATTAATATGATATATTACGCAATTGTCCAATGATTGTATAAAGCACTTTAAAATATTTGAATAATATATAGATCACCACGGACGTGTAATTAATTAATGCAAACCTTAATGTGTATAATTTATGTATAGAAAGTAAGATCAGTAGATTTATCTTTTATTACTGTGGAAGGTGTGTTCCACATCCACCGCACTATTTGTTAATCATTAAAATTGCACATTGAGAGTATTTGAAAATTAGTCCCCTCTTGAAATCATTAAATTTGAGTATTTGTTAATCATTAAACTTGGGTAATCGTTTCGTCCCTACTTCTCATCAGCAGCTTAAAGTCACCCATACACAACCACAGTCTTGCATCCCTAACTAATAAAGCCCTTAATAAGTTCCACGCCATCCTTCTACAGTTTCGTTCCAGCATACCATAATATCTTGTAAATCTCCATTTTAGATTCGCAGATGAAATAATACTATCGATATCCAAAGTTAAATGAACTTCACTCTTCCAAAGTAAACCCAACCCTCCACTAAGATCCGCAAAATAGTTATCAAACACCAAATTAAACCTCTTGATTTCTTCTAATTTCGCTAAGTGCACCAAAGTTTCCATAAAAAGTACAACTCCTGGCTTATAGCTCGAGACAAGATCCTTCAGCACTTGTACTGTTTGAGGGTTGCCAAGCAATCCACAGTTCCAACTTAGAAGTCGTCCCATGGAACAAAGGTCATTTTGCTGTAATTTTGCAACAAATCACATATTTAGGAGTATTTTTATAGTTTAAGCTCAGGAATCTAAAGATTCAAAGAAAAAAAGGTCATTTTGCGGTGATTTTACAATAAATGGCAAATTTAGGAGTATTTTTATAGTTTAAGCCAATTAATCTAAAGATTCAAAGAAAATTTGGATTTTTCGTAGCTATAAATCGGTTGTTATATATTCGACTATTGAACTATGGCATTCTATAAAGACTTAATAATAATTTATCTCTAAATCTAGTAAAGTTTGAGGTACAAGAATTTGATTTGGCCATTTTTACAACTTCATGGACTCATTTGGTCTGAATAACTGCAAAATAAATAGATAATCATCAAGTATTTCTTATTCTTAACTTATTTAAATAGCTTTTTCAACTTATAAGCCAAATTAAACAATGGTTTACTTATGAAACGTTACTTAAAAACTCAACTAAGGCAGAGTTGCAGACAGAACAATAGAACATCACTGTGACCAACAACAAAACCAAATCAGAAAGTTTCGAGTTCTAAAGTAACAATGTGCTACAAAAAAATATATTGAAACATTGCAAAGAGGGATACAATTCGATATTCTGTCATCCTTTCCCATTCAAATAATGCCCGACTTATAAAGCCCTTCCATTACAAATCAAAATGTTACAGCTACAGTGAAAAAGGACTTTCAGACCAAAAGCTCAAAGTTCAACAAGCTTAAAAAAGATTTGATTTGATGCACCTTCCAATTCCAACATTCATGCAATTAAAGTTCATTTGACTTGAGAATGCAGCAATGGAGAATTTCATTTCTCCTCTGGCTTGTCTTCATCCTTCTTTTCTTGAGGCTACAATTAAAAAAGAAAAATTGAAATCAGGCTTCTTTTAATTTCCTTGTGTTCAAAATGTTTCAAGAAATTCAGATGCATTATAAATGGGCTTGCTGTCTAATGCTTTCGGGGAAGTCAATTATCGATAAAAAATTTATTCAAGATGTTTGAGGCTGGGATATGATCTAGCCTTGTCATCACACTTCATCACCATGTCCACAAGGCAGTCATATTGCTTCTGTGACAGGCAGGAACAACCATAGAAGAAAGCAAAACAAGGAAAAGAAAACTCGAGGCAAATGTAGCACATTTGCTAAAAGAATTATATTTTGCTATTCTACTCTATTCATGCTACCTAGAAGGTTCAACAGACTCACCTCAGACTGGCTTTGCATGGAAGCAAGCAAATCTTTAACTGAAGGATCATTTGGATCAACCCCAGGAAGCTGTAGAAGCATTTAATTAACGAACAATTTCAGCATTTAAGGATACCATATTAGTTTTGCAATTTTTTGTTAGATAGGGAAGATGAAAGTAACAGTTAAAATGAAGAAGCCATACCGAAGCAAGAATGGAAGATACGAAAGACTGGTCAGCCAACAATTTGCTCATATCTGTCTGGCTCTCTGAATCTTTTGTGCTGTCTTGCACGGACAATTGAAGAGCTGCAAGCACCAGAAACCAGGGGCTTAGAAAAGAATCAACGCATTAGTAGCAACAATAATAAATTTGGCAATAAAATTGAAGGATAGAGAAAATGCTTAATGCCCAAATGAGGTGTTAAATGGCTCCATCAATTGAAGAAGAAAAGAAGTCTGGTTGCATTCAATGTTTTCAGAGGAAAGTCATCAGCAAACTTCTCAGAAAATGCACAAATTTCCAAATCTGACCACACCATTCTAAGCATGTGATTACATTAGTACTGGTGAATGCTTCGATATAGAGACTAATTATACTAGTGTCATAGTGATGCATGTGGCAAGGCCTTTTCATTCATCAGGTTTCAACTTCCCCATTACAAGTATGACTACTTAACTATATGTAAGTTGCTTACTATACCAAGCATTTTTGTTACAACTAAAGAGTTTTTCCATGTAAATCATAAAAGAAAATTTTGCCACATCATATTTCTTGCAATAAATGAAGGAAAGACAAAGATGAACCAGAAACCCATGCTGAAACAACAAAGCTGTTCCAGTTGACATTAGGACTCACCCAATGCCAAGTCTGGATCATCTGCAGCAGCTTCTGACATTTCTGTATCTCGCAATTCATGGCTAGAGGCAGGGTCATCCATTGACATTGCAAGAGCTTGTTGTAGAAGAGCATTCTCTTCATCCTACAGTTAATTTAAAGTCAGTCACCATATAACAGAGATCGCATCCCATGCCAGCAATGAGGACAAGAAAGCAATGAAGAGAGCAAAAGCAACAAGAAATAAGGATGCAAAAAAGTTAGGACCAAGTTACAAGCAACAAGGGACAAAAAAGCTTATTTTAGAAGCATCATTCCATTTTCTGTTTTTGACAGCAATAGCTCTCTCAAAGCATGTTACTGGCGAAGTCCTGTAAATCTGTTAGCACTTTAAATGAGAAGCTCCAGCTGATCTCAGCATGGCAGTTCAGAAAGAAATAGCATATACAACCCATTGTACAAACAAGCATTTACAAGTAAGCATTCACGAATGACTAGTAAAAGAATGCAAGAACAATCTCAACAACAGATTACACCAACCGTTAAATCACTTCTCTTGTTATCAACTTCAGAAGCTGTAACACTGGCACTTTCTGTCATAGTTGCATCCTGTGAACTAGATGGTTGTTCCCCTCCTTTTTCCTGCTTAGCTGCCTCTTCTGCAGCCTTTTTGGCAGCTGCTTCTTGCCTGGCCCTCTCCTCCTCCATTGAAACTCTAAGAGCAAGAGCCAACTCAGGATCAAGATTGGGATCCACACCAAATTCAAAACCAGAGATTCCGCCAGCTGCAGCTGCCGCTGCTGCTGCAGCAAAACCACTTCCACCTTCTCCATCCCCAGTGAAGACAGGTGTACTGCATTGGACAAAAGAAATAAACAGCAAGAATCAGAAAAATAATGGTGTCAAAGCATGATAAGCAAAAGAGAAACAAGATTCAAAACCTTACCTGATAAGTACATCAGAAAGGGCATTTGGGCCAGGAGGAACGTGAACTATGTGGCTGGTATCGTTATTGTTTACAGCAGCAAGAAGAGCTTCCAGCTTTTCTCCTTTCCCATCATCGTCTTCACCAAAATCAACAATATCAAGAGCTACACTGTTCTTTTTCAACTTTCTTCCAATCATCTCCAATGCCTTCTTATCATGTTTGATAGGACTGCAAGCACCAATTTTACATTATATTGGTTAAATATAAGAATTAGAGCAGAATATGTAAGAGCACTAGCTGATATGATCAAAACACACCTTCCAGCAAAGACAATAATTCTTTGCTGCTGCTTTTTGTTTTGACGATGCTTCAGAGCCAACTGAGCCACCTGAATCCCCGCAGCCAAATTCATCTCACCACCTATTTCTAAACCTAAAAATTTTGGGGAGAGCAACATAGTTCAATGTAATTCATGTACGCAGAAAGACTGAATGAAAACAATGATGCAGAAATGGCACCAAATTTTACTTGGATAGTTTAAATAATAGAACTCAGCAGCCATGACACATGCCATCTGCAACATATTCTACTTTGGATGTAATTGTTTGATGTGTAGGTGCAAAGCATACAATAGGGCATTGATGTGTTCAAAAAATGAGATTGGTGTTCATAAAAATTAACTCTTACATAAAACTGATCCATTAAATACTTGAACGAAGCCATTTGGATCAATAATATTTAATTCCAGCCTCCTATCATTCAAATTATTAAATCTTAATGGTTAAACAAAAACCACCAAAACAACAGTCTTTTACATGTGTATTTATTTTTTGTTGGAATAAGAAGTCCATGAAGATTTTGTTGCATCGCACATATAATGCTATTTATACCAAATGGCAAACCCTGAACTTCTCTTTAGTGGAAACCATAAGTAATGAATTAGTAGTCTAATTTCCATAAATGCCTTGAAAAAGTGCAATAGATTTTCATAAAACTGCAAAAACCACCTTAAAATTTAACTTCTACCGAAGAACAGCCTGCAACTTGAAACAAACTAATTTAAAAGTTATAAACAAAAACCACAACCCCATTTTTTCAATATGTAAAATTAAAGACATCAACTAACTAACAGAAACGAAAGACAAGAAGAAACTAATGTTACCCTTCGCACTGTGTTCTATCCTCCCTCTCCTTGTGTATGAAAGATGTTAGCTAGCAACCCCCACCCTTTCAGTTCCAACTTCCATGATATGGTAATGTCAGCTTGATGTGACACACATAATTATACTTCAATAAGATACCACCCCTCTCAAACTCCAGCCTTCAATATCCAACTGACCCCCATCAAACCCTCAACTCTCCATTTTCTTCATTTACTCATTGAATTTCATTCTCTAAAAGATCAAAAAACAGCTCGCTCGCTCTCTCTCTCCAAAAACATCCTTACTTTCTCTAACCTTTGTCCAAATATATCAATATTTTATGCATTATAAAAATATAACAAGTTCCAATGATGATCACTAGGAATTGAAAAGAAAATACTTCAAAGGGGAATTATTCGCTAAACACCTACCTTTTAAACCCTTTCAAAAAAAAAAAAAAAAGAGGAGGGGCTAGGGATACAAGAACAGCAAGCAATTCTTGATAGCGGTTGCTATTAGATGTGAATGAGAGATTAGCAACCACAAACGGAGAATCCGATCACCATAAAGGGATAACCGAAAAAACACAAGATACCATGCAAAAAGCGACGAAAGAAACTAACCATGCATGCAAGCTAAGATCTTGCCAAGGTCGCTAGTTGGAGTGACCAAAACACGAACTCCTTTTCCTGCCATAGTAAGAACTCCCACTGTATTCTCCGGATTAGACTGCACAACACCACCCAAATTACATTCATTCACAATCTCTTAAAATTCACAAGTAAAGACTAACTGCAATTAGAAATGATTCAATTAAAGGGGGAAAAGGATAAAATCCTTTAAACCAAATTAAACCTGTGTTTTAGCTCCACAAATAAGATTAACAGCATCAGCTTGAGCTTGAAATCTGGAGGGAGAGTAATCGCCGTTTCGCATCCATTCCGAATTATCAATACAAATCATTGTTGCCTGTGTAATTAAATCAACAACATTAATCAACTAATCGATTAAATAATCAAGAACAACAAGAAAACCCTAATCTTGATGCAATTAGAAGAAAATTTAGGGTTTACCTCGAGCACCATGGTTAAAGATTCAAGGAGAAGCCAAGGATCGAGAGCGAAAAAGGTCTTCCGAATAAGGACGGTATAGAAAGAGAGAGAGCAGAGAAGCGAAGAAATTGATTTTACTTGTACAAGAAACCAGAGGATTCACCCACTTTAAAGCAAGAACCAGTTAAAGATATGATGCGGTCGGTACTATCGTATGAAGTGTTATTCTTCCATTTATTATGAGATCCAAATTACAGAAATAAAATAATATAATATTTAAATTATTAAGATAAAATAATTAATTATGTCTAAACATAAAAATAAAAATGTACTCTTTCTCATTTTAGTTGATATGTACATAAGGTTAGTCTAAATAATTTTATTAGTATTTAACAGCTTAAATATCAAACAATTTATGAAAAGATGCTTTCGTATAATATATACAAATTATAAAAATAAAATAGTGTAATTTTTTAAAATATCAAGATAAAATAGTTAATTATATTAAAACGTACAGACAAAAATGTATTTTTTTTTCTTTTCTTTTGGTAAAATGCTATTTAGAGTCCTCTAGATATTAACAAATTAACTATCTCATCTCTTTGATTTGGAAAACTAATTATATAGACATTAATTTAATCTCGTCCAATTAAGTATTTTTTCCATCCAAAATAATGTTTTTTCAATGTTAAGTACAAGAGAAAAGATAAACATGTCCTCCTTTTCATAAATTTATAGGAGGTCAATAACTATGCTTACATCCGTTGCCCAACCAATTTTTCTCGAATAGATCCGAACACCCCCATCCTGTTTTAACTTTAAGAGCAAAAATTGCTCATCCTATTATTTACTGATGAGAGTAATTTTTGAGGATGCTTTTCAATGTATAAGTAAAACTTATCTTGCGTGTCCTATTTTCTATTATATTCTTTTTTATAGTACAATTTCTACTGTAACTACTAAAACTAGAATCTAACCATAAATGTTATATAATATTTTCGGCTTTTAATGACATTTAATGATTTCTTTTGGCTAGACATTTATTGAGTGTTACAAAGTTTAAACTTTGTTAAGTTGTGACGTTGCTCGAGTGTATCCCTGTTCGGATGTCATGTTGTTTGGGTCTTAATATCATCACTGTTTAGCCTTGACTTAGTCACAATACCGTTCGATAAATACAGAACAGATTCTTTATTATCAAAAGCCCCCTAAAAATGTGTCGAATCATTTATGTTCGGCCTTTACTTGTTCTAACATTTGGCTTGTGCTTGTTCTGGCCCACATTGTTTCATGTGTTGGGGCTTTACAAATCGGTGTGCCATTTATTTAAACCTCCACGTAAGCTTTAAGTGTCAGCATATTATCTGCCTGCTTTTAATGGATGTTACTTTTGAGCTTACGAATGCTTCCTGAAATGGCGCGTCTTTTGAACGCTTCATTAAAGAGTGACTCTATAGTTTGCTGGCATAAGTGTCCTTTTAGTTTGCCAACGCTTTAAACTTCACCTTTCCCCCATTTTTTGGTGTCCATAAATCAAAACTCTAAATCCCCAACTTCTGGATTCTTCTCTGCAAACCTTCCTACAAAAGAGGTAATTACAAATTTCTGTAAAAGTTTTTTATTTTTATCATCATTTTTTTCTCTCATTTACAGTATGGCTACTCCTTCCACCAATAAGGCAAAAGTCTTGCCCTAGAAACCTCTAGTTCATCTTCTTCAAGTTATGAGAAAACCAAAACAGATGATTTCCCATCAAGCCGTATTTTGGCTGCCATGGAAACCGCCACCAAAGCTTTTGGAGGGGCTCCCACTTATAGCATTACAATAGGGAGTCACCCCAACAGTCGATCTCACCTTTTGGCCAAAACTGTGGAACCTGCAAAAAGGAAGAAATCGACTGCAAAGAGAGAAAATAGAGTTGCATAGCTATGCTCTTTATTTAGTTTTGAAGATATGGAAGGGCTTCGAATCAAATATGTCATTCTCGCTGAATATGAAATTTTGTTTGTGCGCGAAGACGTCCTCGCCAACACTGAGTAGAGCTCTAATTTTTTGATTCTGTATGAGGAGGATTTGAGGGCAAGTGTTCAGCTTCCCCTTCAACCAGAGTTGTGTGACTACCTTAATCAACTCGGAATCACTGTATCACAACTCGCCCCGAACAGTATTAGAATCATCCTAGGACTCTCCCTCCTAGCCCGGAGATCTAATATGGAGTTTTCTCCCTTTCTTGTCAGTGGGCTGTACACTTTATCCATCAGAGAAAGAGAAGATCACCCTCACCTTTCTGCTCGTGGTGGTTTGAGTATTTTTGATGGGTTGACCACTTCAGTAAAGGGTAGATGGAAGGAAAAATTTTTTACTGTGAAAAGCCCGAGGGACTTTGAGGCGAACACTTCTTGGTCTCGAACAATCCCTTCGTTCAGGGAGGACCTCTCTCTCACACAAAGGGAAAGAACCAATATTGAGGCTCTTTCTGAATATGCCTTAAAACCTGTTCATCTTGGTCAACTTCTTGCTCTAGAATACCCTTCCACCCATTCGGGAAAATGGAAAAATAGAGAAGGTATATTTTTAGATTCTACTTTGTGTATTTCCTAACTGACCTTTAACATTTTGCTTTGTTCAGCAGATATGGCCGGTGGGGACCTTGCCAGTAGACTGGAAGAGAAAAGAAGGAAAAAGAGAGAGAGAGCAAAGCATCCACCCAACCAAGAAGAGCGAGTGGCTTAGTACTAAGGGATGAGGATGATGATACCGATTAAGCCACTCTAGTATCAAATAGGAGATTGAGTGAAACTACCGCTACTCCTCACCTTGCTCAACCTGCGATTCCCGAACATGCAAAAAGTCCAAGCACTCTTAGGAGATCACCTGCTCTATCCACAATCTCCTATGGGGAAACTGATGTTGCTCAGTCGCCATTTGAGGATGACGTTCCTTTTTCTAGGCGAAGAAAAAGAGTTAGATCAGGAACTCTTAAGGAATTTGCTCAGCAACAACTTGTTCAGCCTGATGTGGAGACGTACATTAAAAGTATCCATGGATCTTCTGCATGTTATTTGCATAGTCTAGTGAGCAGAGATCTAGTTGGACTCTCTGTACTTTCTTAAGATTTAAAGTATTATGATTCCATAGAGGAGGATGTGATATTTTATTAGATGAACCACAACATTTTTTCCGTGAGTCCACTATCTTCTTTATCTTATTTTCCTTTCACTCTGCTTCTTGTGCCATTTTTTAACGTTTGCCTCTATGTTGCTAGGTTGTTCAACAAGTTGCAGTCATGAGAAAAAGGGTCTTAGAACTATGTAGCCGTTGTGCAAAACTTAAAGTATCCAAGAATGAGGCTTTCGAGCTGGCTGAAATTGCAAAAGAAATGGTGGATAATACCACCATTACTCATAATAAGGAGATTTATGCTTTAAAAGAGCAATTAGATCAACTTAATGATGAGTATAGGAAGATTACTGATACAGCTCTGATCACAAGGTCAAGAAATATTTAGTTGGAGAAAAAAAAATTGAGCTCGAGCAAGCTAAGCTAAAGACTGAGGAGTAATGTGATTTGTTGAAGAAAGACTTGGAAGCCTCCCAAAAGGAGACTGATAAAGCACTGAACAAGATAGTGAATACTGTTGACAACTTCCAAGAGCGAATTAATGCTGCTCTTTAGGCTCGGTATCCAGATTACAGTTTTGATTTCATCAATGACATTCCCCTCATTTATCCTGGTGAGAATGTGAGTGCAAGCTCTCCTTGACACTTTGGCGAGCAAGGAGGATCTCCACATCTAGAGCAACAGAATTGATGATTTATAAAATTTTTAAGTATTTCATATGTACATACATTTATAAATAGAATATATTCGGCCTTTTTTAGATTTTGAGTTCTTTAACTCTTTTCTATCCCGAGCTTACTTAGGTTCATGATGTATATTTTATTTATTTTTCTAGAGTAGTTCAACCATTTTGCTCTTTCATTTTATAAAAAACATGCATGGTACCAATATAATCAACTAGTTTTTATTTTTCTTCTGAAAAAAACAGGAAAAAAATCTATTTGTTAGGATCGTTCTACCCCTATAGCTTTCCCAAGCTATCTTATTTACATCCACTTTCTTAAGATCCTAACACTTAGATAAAAAAAACCTGTTTTTCCTCTAATACATCATATAGTATTTTCACAGGTTCTCTGCGTTCCATGTTTGTGGTAACTCTTTGCCATTTACATTTTTAATTCTACAGGCATTTGGCACTATTCTCTATGTTATTGTATATGGTCCCTCCTAGTTTGGACCTAATTTGCCAACTCTTGTTGTTCCCTTTGTATTTTTTGTCTTTTTAAGACTAAATCTTTCGATTGAAAACTTCTTTCTTTAACTCTTTTACTATGGAATTGCATCATCTGCGTTTGGCATGCTTTGCTTGTATTTCAACTCAGTCTCTCCATTCTTCCAATTGGTCAAGGGCGAATCTCATGTTCTCATTATTAATTATTGCATTGAAGTGCATAGTTCGAACACTTAGTGCGCCTATCTCGATCAGGATTACCGCTTCTATTCCATAGACTAAGGAAAATAGGGTTTCCCTAATTGCTCATTTTGGTGTCGTTCGACGGCCCACAATACATTGTTTAACTCACTCGCCCAATTTCCTTTTTTTGCATCCAATCTTTTTTTTAGCCCCTGCAAAACAATTCAATTAGTAACTTTTGTTAAGCCATTTGTCTGCGAGTGTGCCACTGACGTAAAATGCAATTTAATTTTCCAATTGTCATAAAAATTGCAAAAATGTCTTGAATCAAATTGCTTTCCATTATCAGTGACTATACTGTTCGGTACTCCATATCGAAAGACTACATTATTATGAAAGAATGATATGATCTTGTTTGGTGAAATTGTTGACAATGATTCTGCCTCTACCCACTTTGTGAAATGATCAACTGCCACAACTATACATTTCTGCTCAATTGTTATAAGGAAAGGACCTAAAATGTCAACTCCCCATTGCGCAAATGGCCATGCACTATCTAAAGGTTGCATTTGTGTAGCTAGCTATCTTGGTATGTTGCTATGTATCTAACATTGCTTACATGTTTGAACGTTTTGTTTTACATCGATTCTCATTGTCGTCCAATAATAGCCATGCAATAAGATTCTCTGAATCAAAGAATCAACACCTTCATGAGCACCGCATAAACCTTCATGAGCTTCATTAAGTACATAATTTGCCGTTTCTTCACTCAGACATTTCACCCAAGGATGTGCCTTGGATCTTTTGTAAAGTGTTGAATGCTCATATGCATAATTGACCGCTTTTCTAGAAATTTTAACTGTTTCTCTCTTGTCTTGAGTCAAAATTCCTAAGTCCTAATAATCAACAATGGGCTTCATCCATCCTTGCATTGGAGTTATCACAAAGATATTTTCTTATTCAATACTTGTTTGATTTTGAACCTCCAAAGATATTGCAATGTTCGTCCATTCATTTCTTGAAGTTGTTATCTTTACCAAGTTGTCTACTTCTACATTCTAGGATCGGGGAATTTGCTGTATCTCCCATTTCTCCAATTGAGAAAGCAATTGTATGGTTAGGGCATTATATTTGACAAGAGTTGGTGTAACAGTCTGATTTTTCAGTATCTTTTGCAGTGTCGGTAATAGTGATTTACCGGTTTGTGAATAGTATTATCGATCCGAAACTTGGTATTATTTCGGTCTGAAAAAATTACTACATGTATCTAATATTTTATTTAATATTTTTGGAGTATGTTTGCATGATTTAGGTGGGTAGAAAATATTTCATGAATATTTTTGGAGAATTAAAACATTTAATGAATAGTGATTTTTAGTGTAGTATGTTAAGGAATAATTGAGAAGTTATTTTTATGAAATTAATTTAATTAATTGGTGAAGTTAAATGATAATTAGAGGAGAATTATTTGAGAAATATTTAGAGCCATTGGATGAGAATACTAGAGGCTTGATCATAGCCATTCATTTGGCATAAAATAAAGAAGCCAAATTTGACTTTTCTTTTTTAAAGTTATCATTCATCAAGCAACACTTTTCACTCATCTTCTTCTTCTCCCATCTCCATGCCAACTTCATCTCCTTCTCCTTCTCCATTTTCTTTCAATTTCTTACCATTAAACCACCTCAAATTTCACGAATTAAACCAAATATTTGAAATTAAACCTTAAGAATCAAGTGAAAGAAGTGAAAATTGGTGATTAGAAGCTAAGAAAATTGGAGTTTCTATGGAAGCAAGTAAGCTGTGACTTTTAGATTTGTGATTTAATAAGTAGAATTCAAGGGTTAGGCATGTAATTGATGCATTAAATCATGCTCCATCTATTTCTTTTGTTAATTTTTGATTTTAATGTGCATTTTTCTTACTTTGAAGAGGTTGGTGAACCCTCTCTAAAAGGGAAGGAGAAAGCCAAAGAGTGAGGCTTTTCAAACTTCTTCAAGCTTGTTTTGAAGGTTAGTGCACTATTATTTCAATTCCCCTTTCATTTTCTTTAAGTTTCAATCTTTAAGTTTTTGAATGAATTTTTGAGTTTTTTTAAATGTGTTGGGGAATTGTTATTTGTTTGCTTTAGTGTGATTTTCTATGATTCTTAAGAATGTTAGAATGTTTAAAAGGGAAGAGAAACATTTCTTTCCCCTTTAACCAAGAGTGGTCGAACCTATGTGGGTGAAGGACATTTTGTGTTCTTTGATTTTTATGCTTAATTTGAACTTAAATGAGCTTGTTAGTAAGTAAATTGATGATGGTTAAAACCATTTTATTGTATTTCAATGTTTAAGAGTTTTGCCAAAACTTAAAGAAGGGTTGAAAGTGGAAAGATGAGTTTTAAGACTAAATATTTTTAAGAAATGGTTTTAATGTTTTAATTAAGTGTTTTTGGTTTGAAATATGGTATTTTATGGAAGGAAATCCTTTCCCCTTTTGGTGACCTAAAGAGGCCCAACCACCCTAGGGTGGTAAGGCATGTTTTTGCCCTTAAAATATTGATTTTTAAGTGTTTTAAGCTAAGCATATATGTGTAATAAGAAGTGATAATTTTGGTTTAGAACATAAGGAACCTTTGACAAGTATTTACAAGTTGTAAGTTAATTAATTTTGAAGTAATAAGTGTTAAGTTATGGAATATTTTGCTAAGAAAATATGTAGAAGAAATAAGGTTATTTGTAAAAGAATGGTTTTGTTTTGGGCTAGTATGCATGATCGAAATATAGTAAGATGAGATTTATTCTAAGTGATGAGCATGCTCGGGTTATCTACCCATTCTATTAAGTGCAAGCTATGATCATATGTTAGGATTATCAGCCTTTTTGAATAAGCGGACGCACTTATTATTATGTGAGTGTGTAGCGCTTCCATAGGCTATTAGGGGCGCTATCACAGGCCTCGTTTTTGATAAGTGGTGATGCTTTCACAGGCCACAATTAAGTGATAGTGAAATTGAATCTAGTTATATTTCTTTCTATATATATATGAGCCCTTAATTAAGAAACATGATTTTATTCTGTTATAAAGAAATCGAAGATGTATTTATATATATGAAGTTTTTCTTACTCTTGACATATTATGAACTAATTTTTAAGAAATGAACTTTTTATGATATTCAAAATATTTTAATTTAATTAGTACGTCTTCAGTACTTAATTTATATTTGATTTGAGTATTTTAAAGCGTATTTAAGATTTGTTGCTTCGATAATTCTTTATTATTTTAATTTATAATAATTTAACACCACTGAGTCTTTCACTCAGTGCGTTAATTTTTATTACACGCAGGTTAAGAGCAGTGGATGCTACCCGAAGACTGGAAGAGTAGCATCAGAGTAGAAATATTATCTTTAGGTAGGACATATAGTAATTTGTTATTTTGGCATGTATAGAAAATATTGTAAAAGTATTGAGGTTGTAAATATTGTAATTGTAATTAATGAGATTGGTGGTTATTTGAAGTATTATTATTTTATTATATTTATGGTGTATGGATGTTAGTAAATATTTCTTGGAATGAATGGTAAATTAAAATGATAGGACTTAAGTGAACTAATACGACCATTTAGAAGTACTACGCGATTTTGAGTTGATTGGAGTGTTGGGGATTGGAGGAGTATTTATATTGGAAGTGTATTTATTTTCTCCATGTGGCAAGTTGATTTTTAAGGAAAAACTCTTGCGAATTTTTCATAGAAATTTTCCTTAAACCTTGTTTAAAAAAAAGCTTGTCTCCTTATGAAGACTTAACCACTTTTAATATATGATATAGAGTCAATAAGTAAGTTAAGATGGTGATTCAACACCGAATGTCGCATTCATCATCTAGTCATTTGGGATTGGGCGGCGGGTGTTACAGTTGGTCATTAACATCATATGTACCTGGCAATTGATTCACAACCAACTATGAGTCAGAATAAATGATTAAGTGCTCAAATCTTACCTCTTGTGCTAGCTTAATTCCGGTTATTAATGCTTCCCATTAAGCTACATTATTGGTTGCTTCAAAATTCAATTGGACAACGTATTGGAGCTTGATTTTGTTCAGTCCTTGTAAAATGATTCCTACCCCCGCTCCTGATTGATTTGCTGCACCATATGTGTAGTATTGTCAGCACCATTATTTTGTAATTGAATTCTCATTCGGAACTGACACCTTTGTCAATTCAAGAATGAAATCTGAAAGTGCTTGTGCCTTTAAGGTTGTCCTTGGTACAAGGTAGATATGAAATTCTCCTAATCTAATGGACCACTCGACCATTCTCCCTGATATTTCAACCTTATGCAAGACTTTCCTCAAAGGATAATTAATGCGTACATAAATTGTGTGCGCTAGGAAATAATGACACAATTTTATAGAAGTTATTAGGATTGTATATGCCAATTTTTCTAGTTGATAATACTTTACCTCTGCGTCTCTCAGCACCCTACTTACATAGTAAATAGGATACTATTTAGCCTCTTCCTCTCAAACCAAGACTCAGGCTATAGTCTCTGCTGCCATTAATAGATAAAGTTATAATGTTTCTCTTTCTTTTGGCCTACTAAGGAGTGGTGGGGATGTCAGAAATTCTTTTAATTTTTTAAAAGCTTTTTGAAATTCTTATGTTCATGTAAAATCTTTTACATCTTTTAATGTTTTGTAAAATGGAAGAAATCTTTTTGCCAAATAAGATATGAATTGTCCTAATGCGATGATTCTCCCGTTCAGTTTTTGCACATCATAAATCGTCCTGGGAGGTTACATGTTTAGGACTACCTTCATATTTTGAGGATTTGCTTCAATTCTGTGACATCCCGTCTCGGCAGAGCGATCCTAAAAGGGCGGATAGAGCAGGGCTCCTGGTGAGCTTCTAGGATGGCAAGCTAGTTAGGGTAGTGGAATGTGAGACACATGAATGAATTGGATCATATATTGAAAAGGGGGTAACTAATCATCAGAGGCGCCTTTTGGTGGAATGGCTGGGGAGTTGGAAGAACTTCAGGGTTAAGCGTGCTTGCTTGATAGAAATCCTAAGATGGGTAACCTCCTGGAAAGTTTCCATTTCACCTGTGGGACAAAACTGTGCAGGTTTTACCGATCTAGTATGAGATGAAACCGGTTATATCCAAAGCGGACAATTCCTCTAGTGGTTGGAGTTAGGGCATTATAAATTTCCCTCTAGGATATCATAAATCCTAGGAATTTTCTTGCAGTGACACTAAAAATACCTGTGTAATATGTCTAGGGCTTGTCCTAAATCATATGCATAATGTTCGGCTTTTTTGCTTTTGACTATCATATGATCAACGTAGACCTTAACCAAATCACCAATCAAGTCTTTAAACATTTTATTCACTAGCCATTGATATGTGGCTCCTACATTCTTCAGACCAAACGACATGACCCTATAACAATAAGTGCCTCAATCGGTAATAAAGACCGTTTTTTCTGCATCGGTATGATATCCTGCAACTACATCCATGAAACTATATATTTCATAACCAGCTGTAGAATTCACTAATTGATTGATGTTCGAAAGTGGATATGAATCCTTTGGACATGCTTTGTTTAAATCTATAAAATCTACACACAATCTCCATTTGCCATTTGGCTTTAGAACAAACACAACATTAGCTAACCAAGTAGGGTATAAAACTTTTCGAACAAAACTAGCATGTATTAACTTATCTACTTTAGTAGTAATTATTTTTTGGCGTTCAGGTGCATGGTTTCTTTTTTTTTTCTGTTTTATAGATTTAATATTAGGGTTAATGCTTAATTTATGACACATAACTAATGGATCACTTCTTATTATGTCACTAGCCTACCATGCAAAGTCATTTTTATGATTTTTGAGAGTAGACAAAAGATTTTGCAATGTTGGCTCCTATTTTCACTTTTTTTCCCTTCTTCTAATTTGACTTCAACAGGTGTAGCCTCCAGCTCTAGACTCAGCTCTGTTCGGTCTTTTGGGATGTCAAAAGGCTTTTCATTTCCTCTGGCCTATTGAGCTTCTTCTACCTGAGATACCTTCTGTTCTGTGAGTAGGCTATGTATTAAGGGATGATAGCTTTTTAGTGCAACCATATAGGTTTCCTTGGCTGCTCTTTGATCACCCTTCACTACAACCACTTTATCATTATCAGAAAATTTTAAGGTAAAAAACTTAATTAATGTACAAGCGTTTAAATCATAAAGCATAGGCCTCCCAATAATAGCATTATAGGGGAACAGAATGTCGACCACCACAAACTTTGCCCGAAATTTCTTAGTGTGCTCTTTATCTCCTAACTCTATTGAAACCTGAACAGACCCTTCGACCTGAACCTGCTTTCCTGCAAACCCAACTAAAGGGGTATGAACAATTTTTAGATCATTAAGTTTCAATTGTAAAGCTTTAAAAACATCAAAAGTTAAAAGATTTATTACACTGCCATCATCTACTAATATTTGTGTAACTCTATAATTTTCAATGATGGCTTGCACAACCAATGCATCAGCATACGGATGCTGAATTCTTGATCCATCCTCCTCTGTGAAAATAATTGGTGGTTACTTGACTGAGATTCTTTCATGGAGGGAGTAGATCTCCTATACATGTCACTTTCAAGCTGTCTGACCGTATTAATTACACCCACGGTCTGCGTTTTGGTGGATGGCTTGTGCTCTTTTATATCATTGGCATTAACATTCGTATTTGCTTGTCCCTGCACAAAATTCTTAAGAACACCGTGTTGAATTAGTTTTTTAATTTCCTTTTTAAGCTACGAATAATGTTCGGTATCATGACTAACATCTCTATGAAATGCACAATACTTAATATTATCTTGGAAGGTTGAGGATTCATCCTTCATCCTTCTAGGATAAGTGAGATAGACTATATCACCATGTTTTTGTGTATCTAATCTGGGATATATGTTCAACTTTTGATTATGGTGTGAAGTGCCGTTCATCAAGCTCCTTTGTTAGGGTATACAGGGTCTTTGAAGCATAATCTAACTGAGCAAGATATGATCTACCGAACCACATTGGTGACCTTCTTCTGCTCAATTCTTCCCTCTTTCGATCATGAGAAACCTTTGCTTGAGATTATTGCTATTATTTCCAAGCCTCGTCTTATTGAGCATAATTATTTTCCTTGGCCATCAATTCTGCAAAATAAAGAGGTGGATCAATATTAATTGAATTAAATAATTTTTCATACTTATAGTTTTTTGCCATGGCGCTAATGGCCACTTCTGCGTTCAGATCTTTAATATGCATGGCTAGCTTCTGAAATTTGGCAAGATAAGCTTGCAATGACTCGCATCTTCTCTCTTCAAATCAATCAAATCTAAAGAGATCTTCTTATTTGGAATACTTATAATGAAAAACGCCTTGAATGTCGATGCAAGCTGAGCAAAAGATGATATGGAGCTTGTCTTAAGCATCTAGTCCTATTCTTGTGCAAGACCCTTTGAAGTAGCTGAGAAAGCTCTACACAATAATGCATCTAAAGTTGTTTGAATATGCATTATTGTGCGAAAATTGGCAAGGTGACTCCTTGGATCTGACGTGCCATCATATGCCTGAAAACTTGGCATTTTGAATTTGGGTAGGAAGGATACAACTAGGACCTCACGTGACAATGGGGAGTCATTTCTCAGCCCATAGTCACTGTGGTCACCAATTATCCTACATTCTTTGAGGATCTCTTTGATTCTCAAATAGAAACTTTCATTAGAGGGATCTTTGATTATATGATCTTCAGCTCCATCCTGAGTGGTTGCAATGACCTTCTAGGATGATTCTATTTCATTTGAAAAATCTGAGCACTCTTCCCTTACCTCTTAAACAACTTGCTTGCCGTTTCTCAATATATAACTGCGTCGCTGTTACAGGCTATAGAGGTGGTTGTGCTTGCATAAATCTGGCTAAAATAGAAGAAAAATTATTATATGTTTCTGTTAAGGCTTTAACAATTTGGGGGTTGGTGACCTGAAGTTGGTTAGAATTGCTAGGGTTATTTCCTTGACTTGAAATATGAGGGTGAGTGACCAACAATTCAGGCGGAGATTGAGATCCTGGATGTTGAACATCAGGATTTTGAGCTCCATTGTGGTCATGAGGAGAGCTAAGAGAAGCCATTGGAAGAAGGAAAGTTTGTTGTTTCCAAGCTCACTGCACTAATTTGATGAGAGTAATATTTTAGGATGCCTTTCAATGTATAAGTAAAACTTGTCTTGTGTGTCTTATTTCCTATTATATTTCTTTTTTATAGTGCAATTTCAATTGCAACTACTAAAGCTAGAATCTAATCACAAATGCCATATAATATTCTCGATTTTTAATGACCTTTAATGATTCCTTTTGACCAGATATTTATTGAGCGTTATAAAATTTAAACTTTATTTGATTATGATGTTGCTCGGGTGTATCCCTATTTAGGTGTCATACTGTTCGGGCTTTGATGTCATCACTTCTTAGCTCTTGACTTAGTCACTATATCGTTCGACAAATATCGAACAGATTCTTTGTTATCATTTACCATACTTTGTTAAATTTGTATATTACATTAAAATCAACTCTAAGATCAACCTACCATTTTGTTTGCAAAATCAAATACAAATGTATGAGTCTTTAATACTAATAAATACATTAATCTGAGTCCTTAAAGAATACATTAAAACTAATTTATATTTTTGCTTTAAAACTAATTTATATTTTTGCTTTAGTTCGCTCTGATGTTAATATCAAATAAAGGGAGTTTAGAGAATAATTTGTCTTTTCTCACCTTTGAATTTTCTTTTTTGAGTTGACTCACGGTAAAATGTCCTTTTTTGGATGGAGAAACTATCTAGTTAAACGGACATTAAACTTGAAGACTATATAATTGGTTCTCCAAAATAGAGGGACAAGATAATAAATTTGACAATATCTTAAGAACTAAATAGTAATTTACCTTTTTTTCAAAAAAATACAGAATAAATTCATTTCTTGAATTAAATATTTTTTTATTTATTGCAAACACTCTTTCAAAAGCTTATCTTCAATCAATTAGGATAGCATTTGTTTAAAAGAAGTCTAGAATTCAACTTTTCTACAGAAAATTATTGTTAAAATAATAAATATTTTAAGGACCTATATGTAATTAAAAGAAGTATCATAATAATATTATCCTATTACCTATTACATAATAATTAATAATATCAAGTATTTTAAGGACCTAAATCGACAACTGACAGCGATTAGTTGATAAATATTGATATTTAGTAAAATTTTAATAGCAGTTGATGTTAGAATGCAAATGACCATTAATTCTGTTTACATATTTATGTTAAATTAAGGTGAATATATTTTTTATTTTAATATATTATATAAGTAAAAAATACTAACTAAATTTTTAAAAATAATATTGAATAGAAATTATTATTTTTAAATATGATAGAAAAAATGATAAAAAAAATATTTTTGTTAGTAATTATTTTTTAGAGTTTAATAAAGTGCAAAATAATATAAATGTAGTCAGTTTTTAACTGATATGAAAAAGCTCCAACATATAACTGATAGAATCACCAGTTGATAAAGACTTTTATCAGTTATCAACTAATAATTAAAAAGCTTAGTAAACACCTACAATCTAACTGTCAACTATCAACTATATGAATTAACTGAATCAGATATCCTTTAAAACATGTTGAGATTTTATCTTTACAATTCTTATGAGATAGGAAACTGCTAGTAAATAGTTATTCTTCCTAATATGACAACAAATTGATCAATCATTTACTTTATTCACCAATCAATACAAAAATACTAAAAACATAATTTGAATTTCTCAATCAATTAATATTTTCCTAAGAGAGTAAAATTTTAAAAAAATATTATAGGAAATTGAATTATTGTATTTGGATGATAATAAAAATTTTCTAGTAAAGCAACATAATTATAATAATAAATATTATTATATAATTTAAATGTTTTATTTTCTAAAATAATCTAATGTTTTCATCATTTAAGACAAAAAGAAAAGTAGAAATAGACTCACATACTTAGAAGTTTTATTTTCCTTAAAAAAAATGCCAACCAAACGACGAAATCCAACTTTCTCAATCTAGTTTTTGGCAATATCCTTGCAACCAAATGGCTTTAGGAGTAAACTTTTCTTTTAGAGACAATTGAGAGTAAATTTTGATATAGTGTAAAATTTAAAATGTGAGAGATTTTTTTTTTCTTGGCTTAATGATAAGAAAAGCCTAAATTTTGTCTTTTTTAACTTTAGACAATTGATAATGAAATTTTATTATTTTTTTCAATTATAGCCTTTGTTTTTGTCTTTTAAATTTATAGTAGCATCATCATTAACTCTAAAGAACCTAATCATGAATCAACACTTTAAGCACAATTATTTAATACAAAAATAATAAAAAAAAGCAAAATACCAAAATTCAAGCTAATAAATTCAATCTAAAGAATTATATAAGTATAAAAAATTATGGAGAATCAACATAACCCCATCAAACATACATACGAAAAATAGAACATACGGAAAGATTTTTCAATGATATATCATAAGCAAAATTAGGATTGAAATGGGGTATGAATTGAGCACAAAATCAAAATAACTCAGAAATGACATCTACCCTTTTGGTCATACCTCAAGCTACAGGTTGAATTTCAAGTTGGGCTAAAAACTGAACATCCAGAGATCTTGATATATGACATATCAAAATCTACACTGAAACAAGCCAGAATGAGCAAAAATTATGCGCAAGACAAAACTTCATCTTATTAAATCCTCTAACTTCGTGAGTGTTGCACATGAAGCCATTGTTCAACCCTTTTAATGGAGCATGCATCCATTCAAAAATTGGAGTGTGTCAAGAGTTATCTTTTCATCAAACTTCAAAAGCTTGTCTTGCCTTTCATATTAAAATAATCTGTCAAATTTTTCAAAGTAGGCTAATCCCTAATTTCAATGAAGACCATATCTACCGACCTTTCTTCTTCTATACTAAAGGACGTGTAACCAAAGCCATGAATAATTCAATATCTAGCTCCATTCCTAATTAAGCCATAACTCCTTTTTGGATATTTACCTCCTTCCATTTTGTTACTAGTTGCATAAGTCGTTGTTCTTGATCTTTCTTTTAATGACCTTATTGGTCCAATTTTGATTTATTTATCTACTTTTGACCGGCTTAATTTGCTTCAACTAGAGTGGGATTGGTTTGACAGAACTCTTCTACTATTTAACCAATATTTTCTAGCATTTTCAGTGTTTTTGGAAATAATCTCACAGGAACAATTCTAATAATGCCTAATCTTTCTAATTTTGACACATCATTTGCTCTTAGTTCGGATCTTTGTGGTGAGATTGTTAATAAGGCTTGTTATAGGATGTAGTCTCTTTTTTTTGACTCGTCATCATCATCGAATGCTATCATTGCATAAGCACAAGGGAATTATTGTTATTTTAGGTTTCACCGCTGTTGTTTTGGTGTTAATTTGATCTTTTTTATGCCCTTTTTCAATCTTAACCAAACTCGCCATGACCAAAAGTAAAATTCATAGAAATACTGTACATAGCTTCGCTTTCGCCAAAGCTACTTATCTCACCTTCTTTTGAACGCTATTAATGAGCTTCAAGAAACTTGAATAACGATTTTCAGAGCAAAAAATTATCAAAAATTTTTAACATGCGATGTAGAGGTCAGAGAGGAGATGACAATGTTGAATCTTTGATGATGCAGTAAAGAAATGACAATAAGTTTCTCTTTGATAATAATAACAACATAGCGGTCACGTGGCAGTAGAATAGGAGAGGTGGGGACAGTTAATATTGGCACGTCATCATCTCGATGTGAAGTAAAAGCTGCTTAATGGAGACATAATGTTAGAGTATCTACAAGCATAAATGTGAGTTGCTTTTAATTAATTATCACATTAGAAAAATAAATTTTTTTAAAAAAAATTGCTCTACAATACTAATGTTTATTTATGATATTAAGCTGATGTGTCAAAAAAATGAATAGACATTATCTATTATATCTTCCATTTCTATAGAATCCTTTAGATAATGTTAATATTTATTATTTTTTCGTAATTGATTGCATATTAAATTATGAGTAAAAAAAAAAATAAAAGAAATTCAAAACTAACGCATTGGAGATAGTTATTTTAAAACTCATTATGTGAAAATTCAACCAAATCATTATTCATACCTATTTCATCTGACACATCAACCACAATTCATGTTAGTATTAGAGATGCCCTTAAGGTACTGTTTGGAACAAATGAACCATGATTGTAAAATTCATTTGTAAATGAATTCTAAGTAAAATTCATTTAGAAATGAATTTGTCATGTTTGGTATGCTACAATTTAAAATAATAAATTCAATTGAATTTCACAAAATTATCTTTGGAACAATTCTTAGATGAAAATTCATTTGTCTTTATTTTTTAAAATAATATTGACATAATAATTTAACAAAAATACTAATAGAAATAAATCACTCATATTCCACCATAATTAGTTAATTAAAATTTAAAATTTAAAATTTTATGTCCTTGTAAATATTTAAATTTCATTTTTATTAATAGATTAAAATATATTCAAAATTAAAAATCCATTTGGATTAGTCATGTACAATAGCAATTTTATACTCTTTAAAAAACATTAAAAAAAAATAAATGAGGACAGTTTAGTCAATAATATTTTAGTGAATGAGTAGTTTTAGTGAATGAGTAGTTTAATCAATATAAATGTTAGTGGATTAATATATAGAATTCATTTATAAATTATAACAATTTTAATGAGATTTAAACTAAACTGATCTAATTCCATAGAATTCAATTCATAAAATTTAAATTCATATTTTTTTCATTGTAAATACAAAATTTTGAATTTTTAAATAAATTTTATAAAATTTTATAAAATTCATTTATTTTAAATGGAATTTAAACATATTCCAATTTTTTAGTGAATGCGCACTTCGTTAAAAGGGTTGGAAAAAGGCTTCTTGTGCAACACGCTCGAAGTTAGAGGGTTTAATAGAACAAAGTTTCAGAAGAAGGGGTTAATAGAAAAACTTGCTTTAAGTTCAAGGCCCAAAGATACTTTTAGCCACCATCCAGCCCAGATCATTTCTAATTTTTGGTTTTTTTTTTTTTTTTTTTTAAATATTTATCGTCAGATATAAGGTTTTACTTGGAATCAACCATTCATGACCACCTCTTTTCCTGGGCTTTAGGATTTAAACATTACTTCTTTAACAACCGTTGGATCTAGGTTTAGGCGCTTTAAATTTAAAAACAAAACTTTTGCTCAGTCGGGACAGAGAGGAAACATAGACCCTCGTCTTGCTTTAGTCGATCCTTGACGGAATCTTTGCCCAGGTGCGATCCGTAATCTTCATTCTCTCTTTTTGGTGCTTTTTATGCGTTAAAATCTTTTGTTTTTTGATAAAATCTCTGGTTCGTTTGGTTATGGTAGAATTCGATGCTATTTTAACTTTGTAGATCACGGTTGTTTGGTTCCAAGGAAAGAAAGGGGCTGGATAATCATTACATTTTAGGTTTCTGGTTCTGGTATTATTTTTTTTTTAGAGAAAATATTTTTTATTCAGTTCTAAATTTGTTTTAAATGACATGTGATTACGTGGAAATCAATTAAATTGCATGAAAGATTAATTTGGAAATGAATTCTAGTTGGGACTCATTCACGAATGAACTCTACATTTTGAATTCTTTTGTTCCAAGTGACGTGTAAAAACATTTGTTTTATGATTTTATGTTTAGTGAAATGTTAATCAGAAGTGGTCTAATGTGTTGACCTATATTCCGAAACCTGTTTTAGGGTTTAAGGAGTGCTTGCGATTGTTGCAGCTATGGCGAGTACTAAGGTCCAGAGGATTATGACCCAACCCATTGTACGTTTATTTCAAACTATCATATTTCTTCTTCCTTTTAGCTATTTAACAACTACCGCTAATTGCTTTTGAGGTTTGTAATGTCATCTGTTTTACTCATTTGTTACTTTTTTTTTTATCCTGTTCTTATTGGATTGTGCTGTGCCAGAACCTCATTTTCAGATTTCTCCAAAGTGTAAGTTTGTTCGTGGCTTGGTCTGTTTATTTTTCTTGTGGGCCTGGTGAAAATTTGGTTGTTCAATAGTTGATTTGTGGTATTTTGGCTAATATTTTCTTTTTTCCCCTTTTGGATTGTGTATATTGGTGATACAGAAAGCTCGGATCCAGATTTGGCTTTTTGAGCAGAAAGACTTAAGGATCGAAGGTCGAATTATAGTAAGTGTTATTTTTAATTTTGTTTTATCTTAATAGAACTATTTTTGTGACTGTTAGTTGGCAATAAAATTTATTTGGATTCGATTTTTTCTCTGTAAATTGATGTTTCATTAGCAAGTAAATGTATGAAAGCAATATGTGTGGTTATGCTAGGTTGTTTGGTTGGTTGATCAAAATTATTTGTTAGGAAAAATACTATTGATAATAGTTGTCTTCTGGCCATCTTAAGAAAAATTGAAATTTGTATGCTATGGATAAACTATGTCTTGTAATTTTATGAGATTAAATTCTTAGATTTACTAAGGTTAAAGGACGCAGCTAATTTGCTTTTTGTACTTTTCCTTATATTTCTTTTCCATCTGTTTGCTATTGTTTACATAATCCATGATTATATTTCTTTGAAGATGTTGCTCACTCCTTCAATGTTAATTTAAAAATAAGTAAATATTTGTGCCTTCTAATGCATATTTTATACTGTTATTTTGTTGCTGTTTTATTGAATTAATTGTTTCAGTTCTTCTCTTTTCTGTTTTTGAGTTCCTGCTTAGAGCAGAACAAGTCACATTAAAAATATAGAGAGACATCATTCCATTATTAATGTAATTTTCTACAGGACAAAAGTTTGGTTCTGCTTATAATCTATTCTGTAAAAAATTTTACTGTTACTCTTTTAACCAACATGGCAAGCACCTGTTCTCTTTGATTCTCAGCATTTGTCGATGCCTGGAGTTCTAGTTCTTCTGTGCAATCCCTTTAAGAACTGATACTTATGGCTTCGACAATCTTTTTCTCTTTACCCCAAAAACTTTGAATGGAATGCTTTTTATAATTTGATCATTCGCAAATCTCAATTTCCTTGTAGTTCGGAGTATTTTATGCTATAATACATCCCATTCTGGTTGAAGGTTGGCATGCTTGTTGTGTTGGTATATGTAATGCTAGTTTGAGAGTTTCTTGATTACAGGTATCTAAAAGGAATACACGTTTTACTTTTTAAGGTGTAGGTAAATAAGCTTTCTACGACTTCGAAATGGTGACTGTTATCGTTGTTGTCTTTGTTACTAAAGTTCCAAAAGCTTTTGGGTGTTACTGTTGTGTGAATTTTAATTACTTCTTATCCTTTGCCTCTTTGGTTTGCATTAGCATTGTATGCTCTATGGCTGCTTGGATTTGTGCTTTTTATGCTGCGGTATGATCTTAACCCCTTAAAGGTTGAGGCTTGAGATTTAAAACAAAAGGAAAGATGCAAAAGAAAATATGTAACTAGGGAATGAATTAGTTTTGCTGGTTGGTCTTTTTCAAAGGGGAAAGTTAATACTAGTATTGTTGAAAACGAGAGATGCCCTTGAAGTGGGAAGACTGCTTAATTAATGCCAGTGTTGCTAGATAGAACTCTTTTTTTTTTTGAACTCCAAAACAAGCAGTTGATGATATGTCCCTAACATGGCAGTGGGAATAAGAAAAGAAAGGAGAAGAAAGTGTGTAGGTTAACAATTACCTTTTTCGGGAGTTTAATGACATTGGAAAAGAAAGGATAGGATGGGATTACTGATCCCATAGTCTCATTCTGCTTTCCCTTCGAAATTGATGGAGTAAAAGATTTCTTTCCTCAAATCTATAATTTTTTAATTAGGTAATTTTACCCCATAAATAAATTTAAAAGGTGAACTGTTAGATTATAAAAGGATATAATGGTAATTGAACATTAAATCATCATTTCTTTTCCTCCCTGTTAAATTGTAAATCAAGTAAATGTCAGTTATTTTGAGCCTATTTGGAACAAATGAATTTCCACAAAATTTTGTGAAATTCATTTGGAAATCTAAAATTTTATATTTGGAATAAAAAAAAAATATAGATTTAAATTTTACGAATTGAATTCTATTGAATTGTGTTAGTTTAAATCAAATTCTATTAAAATTGTTGTAATTTGCAAATGAATTTCACATATTAATTTGTTAATATTTATATTAGCTAAACTGTCTCTTCACTTTAAATATTTTTTATTAAATTGCGTTCATTTATTTTTTATAGTATTTTTTTAAAGAGTATGAAGTTGCTATTATATATACTATGATTATATATTGAATCCAAATGGATAGTGTCTCTTGCCTTGCCATGATTGTGTGTAAAGTAGATGTCTAAAAGTAAATTTTAGCGGGTGACTAAAGAAAATGGAACCAATAAATGTAAAATCCACAGCCATCTGACTTTGCCAAGGTGCTTTTCTAGGGAGGGCTTGGCCGAAGTTGCCTTTCTTGGATCTAGAGACTGCTGCTTATCTTGCTGCGGTGCCTAGATGAGTGTTTGACTTTCATTTGGTGACATTATTTATTGCTTATGTCTTGAAGATGCCCAGATGTTGAGGTTGATTAGCATACTTTGACTAGACCTAGTGAAAATTTCAGCAATCTCTTGATAGAATAACCACCAAACTAATATCTCGTCTTTTGTATTTGTACCTTTTGAAGTCACAACAGTCATTTGTAATGAGATTGAAATTGTGACCCTTAAAGGCCATAGTTTGCGGATTATAATTCTCTGCTGATGGTTCATGCAGCTCGCTGACAGGGTCTAGTAGTAAAACATGTATTTGGGGTTTATATGAGTGAATAGTTTAAATTGTTTCCCCTTATTTGAACCATAGGCATTCTTATCTTCACATTTCTCTGATTTTGCTCTATTGTGGAAATGTAATGTTCGGCTCTGGAATTCATTTTTGCCTAGTTAAAAATCATTACAAATTCCTGTTGCTTCTTGTACTTTTGAGGCATAGTGATAGGTTACCCAAGCAGTGATGGTCAAAAGAGTGATTCAATATTTGTTGGATTTTTAGGTTGTGGATGTACTTCAGTGGATACTAAGAAGCTACATATTTATAAGAATTTATGGTACATCTCTTGTTTGCTGTAGTCAAGTTTTTAGAGTGTTATTGGAAGTATAAACGTCAGGAAGGCAACAAAAAAAATTTTTTGTTTTGACCCTATGTGGTATTGTAATAATATCAGCCAATTTCATTCTTTTAACTAATTTAGGAAGAAATTTCAAATTGAGGACTAGACTATGGAGCCACTTAGCCTGTCTGCTCTCTTATAGCTTTTTCTTTCTTTCCCTTCCATAAGTTGTAAAGGGTTCTCTCTCTCTCTCTACACAAACACACACACATGTCATCTTATTACCATGTTGTTGGCTTGAATTTAGTAAAACGTACACTTGAATGCTCCTTGACTGATTGGTCTTTTTTACTTTGCATCTTGTCCAACAACCAAATCTGACAACAGATTTGCACTTCTTATTTTTACTTTTTTAAATTCCCCTGCTGCTTTTGTTATGTTCATTATATTACCTTGGTACCTCAGTTTTATTTTCACAGTAGTATTTATTGATTGGTTTAAGCTTTTTTATGTTCTCTTTGGAACAATAAAAAGAGTTGACTCTCTGGTTCAAAGTTATGCAACACTTGTCTGCATAAAGAAATTGAATCAATATACATATGACATTTAAATTTTAACTTTATATGTGAACAGATGGAAGAACATTGATACGCTTTTGCATGTGAAATCATTTCCACTGAATGCTTTCCTTAAGCTTTATCTCATATGATAATGCTTTTTTTATGTTTTTATTTATAGATTATTATTATTTTTTGCTTTTGAATTTGCAAAATTATGAGGGTCCGGGCATTAATATTTGATAATGAGCTGGACTAGAAAATTTTAACTTGGTAGTCTTTTTAGGTTTTGTTCTTTTTCATATAGCAATTTTCTTGTTGATAGCCTCCTCTCTCTCTCTCTCTCTCACTCTAGGTTCTTAGGTTGAACAAATCTCTTGCATATGTGCTAAATGCATAGTGTTGGCTTGGCTTGGCTGTCTTTTGATTTACTGTTCAATAATTAATTTATAATTAACATCTTCCAAGAATTGTAATGGTGTTTGCTTTGCTTAACAGGGTTTTGATGAATACATGAATTTGGTTCTTGACGATGCTGAGGAAGTCAATGTCAAGAAAAAGACCAGAAAGTCTTTAGGTAAATCACCGATTCCCATTTTAAACCTTTTCTTTTGTCAATCATGCAAAATCCCTAAATTATAGTATGTTTACAAAATTTTCAGGAAGGATTCTTCTTAAAGGAGACAATATTACTCTAATGATGAACTCGTAAGTCAAAATGCCCTCTTCTTCTTCTAACTTTCCCAATATAATCCAGCTTCTTCTCACGACATTAGCTATTCTTTTCCCTTGTTCATTGCAGAGGAAAGTGATGGTAGCCCTGGGTTGCAGTTGCTTTCTGATGGAAAGTTTGGGACATCTAGTGTATTTGGGACAGCTTTTTTTCGGAATTAAAGTTAAAATACTTTAAGCTATATCATGACTCGGCACTTGATCCGGAAATACCACTAATTGTTGCAACTAATATGTGACATTGTTATGCTTGTCAGGATGATCTTTTGTGAGATGTACGTATGTAATTCATATTTCCTTGTAGAGGTATACAGCTAGCTTTGTTTATGTTTCCAAATTCTTTGTTCATGCATCTGAGTTTCAAAGTTCTATTCTGAACTCTTATTTTCTATTTTCTTGGGATTTTATCTATCGGGTGTTATTCAATTTTCTAAGAAATTGTATTAGAGTTTAAATTCTAACAAGTGATATTAGAGTGAACTTGTCCTTGAAGGTCCTGGAGACTGGAGGATCCTATTTTTTGGGTGTGGGCAATGGCTTCTAGTAGAAATGTTTAATGGTAAAACAACTGGCTAATTAAAATGAAAGCTTATTTAGAAACTTCAAATTTATGGGACATTATGGAGGATGGAGCATATACAACACATCTCTTGATCCTGATCCAATATTGGCTCAAATCAACAATTAGGCCAAGAAGACAAGGGCCTTAAACAGTACATATTCAGGCTTCTCAAAAACCACAATCATAAAAATGTGAAACTCTAAAGGAAGTTTAGTTTAAAGGCAACAATCAAGTGAAAATAGTCAAGCTGCTTACTTTAAAAAGAGAGTTTAAGGTGTTTAGGATGGAAGAAGATGAATATAAGCAACTTCGCAGGATCATCTTGCCTCAAACCTCGAGAAGGGGAGAATAGAATAGATGGGCTGCCATTCAACAAAACAGAAAAAGAAAATTGAGACGAAACACTCATAATTAAATTAATCCACAAACCAAGAAAACCAAAGGACAACAACACAAGGCGGAGAAAATTTCAATTAATTTTCTCATAAGCCTTTTACAAGTCCACCTTCAAAGCAAAATGACCCACCTTACTTTTTAGAATGTTTCATAATATAAGCATGGTTTTTAATACAAAGCATATGTCTTTAACAATATCACACTTCTAGAACTCCCTCATTACATCATCAACCACATTGCTATGCAATTCAAGCATCATAGGCTTCACTCTTCCTTCTATGTTGCGGCATATTTCCTTTTCTCAAGTTCATTCATGATAATATTAAAAATCTTAACAACTTCTAGCTCTTTCAGCACATATTGCAATTTCATGCTTCAAATTTTGTAATTATCATCCTTCGAATTAAATAAATATTTCAATGATTCAGACACGCGCTACCTGTTACCCGTTTAATAAATATTTCAAAAAAAATATTTAAAAATAATTATTTTCTTTAAAAGAAAATTTATATATAGACATCTTTTTAAATACAATTAATGCTATAATTATGTTTAATATTTATATTAACTCAAAAGAATAACTTTATAATTTTATTTACTTTTTATTTTAAAAATTAAAATTAAAAATACTTTTAATACTAGATGAACAATGAAACGAGTTTGGATAGTTCATTTTAAACGAGTACCCGACACTTTGCCATCCCTACCCGTTATAGATTCTCATACAAACTTTAATGAAAAAGAAAAATTGTATCATGATGGTACAAATTTTAATCTTATCATACAAATGGATTACATTGATGAGTTGCACAAGAGAAGAGAGAGCCTTTTTGTAGTGACAAAATTGGTGCGGCAGCAAATGCAATAAATGATGGATGAGGTGCTTCAACTTCAAGAGACAAATCGGAAAAAAGATTTCATAACTCCAACTCACAAAATCGAATATGCCTAAATCCCATTTAATCTCTTATCTATGGTATACATGGAGACACCTACATTCAATTTTTTTGGTTAAACACATAAATCCACTCGTGCTTTTTTTTTTTTTTTAGTACTTCAAATGTTGCAAGAAATTTATTCTACGCCTAAAATTATGAATTTTAATAATATTGTACATTTCTCTTCATCAGCAATAAAAGTTTTTACGGTTTTTAGCTTTTATAAAATATTAAAATTTTGAAATAATAATTTTTATATTTTTTTAACAATTCAATACATAAACAATTAGGTTTAGTTTGATTAGTTTTTTTCTCTTAAATAAGAGATTTTGAGTTCAAACTTTTTTTACTGCAATAATTTTTACCAATTTAGTGAATTGAAGGAAGAGCTACTTTCTGTTCTAATAAATAAAAAATATTATTTAATATATATATATATAATCGATTTAGTTTTATAAATTTGAATATTAAATAAAATATTTTTTAAATTAAATTATTTAATATGTATAATTTTACAAGTTCAACTGTTTAATAAAAAGAAAATTAAAGTTGCTATAAATTTTTTTTTTTTTTTTGTGAAAAGTAATATATTAAAATAGGGGTTAAATCTTTCTTTTACCAATTCAATGTTATATGCTCCACAATCCATGGAGACCCTTAACTTAATGAAACAAAAGAGAACAGAAAAATAAAATTAAAAAAAAAAAAAGGAAAAAAAAGAAGCATCTTCCCTTAGAAATGGAGGTACATGCCAACAAAGAAGGAGCTAGTAGTGACTGGCCATAATCAAGCTTAGCCTTTTGTTGAAGAAAGCATATTCACTTAGATTAGATTCCTTTGGCTCACAACACCTGTCCTCTTGGTTTTCATTATCATTTGCCTAAGAAGTACTAAGTAATGGGTTTCTAATTCTTTGCTTCACATCCCCACCAATGTCAACTATAGATAATCTACTTCTTCATTTTCCTATTATTATGATTGGAAAATGCTTGTGAAGCCATTTCATTTTCTAATTGGAGGTGAGGGAAAAAACTATCCTCCAAATTGAAAATGGTTATTCATATTAGAATGTGAAAATAGATTGACATGTTGAATCTCGCTTGATACGTGATACGATTATAATCAAAATAAATACAATTTATTTAATAATCGTATCAAATTTGTCAACACAAATACAATATAAAAATTAGGCATATGACATAAATACTATACGTATAACCTGCTTAATATTATAATTATGTTAAATGGATTATGTTGACCGTATACAACTTATTTAACTTGCAAAATATTATAAACAGGTTAAGTGAATCGTATTAATCTATATACGACCTACTTAACTTGCTTATAATATTTTTAAGTTTTAATTTATTTAACTCAAATTATATTTGGAAATGAATTTTTAAATATAAAATATATATACTATCAAAGATTCATATCTAAAATAAAAAAATTTAAATAACAATAAAATTTAAATAGAGTTTTAATTAGAGTATTTATATTTGACACTAAAATTATTCATTTGCCTTTAAATAAACAGGTCATTCGTTTAATCCGCATGTTAATCCAGACATGACATTTATAATCCTATTATAAATGAATCACACAAACCCATTTAATTTCAAATCTAACCTATTTATTTCATACTGTTAGGCGAAACGTATTCGAATGTTGTAATCCATTGTAACATCCCTACTTATATAGTTGAATTTGAAACCAATCCAATTAATATAAATCAAATAAACTAAACTTCTATATATATATATATATATATAATCAAATTGAATTATTTATAAGACTGACATGAATCAAATCAGTTAGATTTTATTCAACTTTTTATTTAATTTTCTAGATCAATCCATTTTTTTTAGACTTAAAAATATACTTAACCAAAACCAAAAATTTATTTTTTCTATTGAAACAATATTAAATCAAAATTTTCAAAATCAAATTTAAGTCAATTCGATTAGATCCAATCAGTTTTATGGATTTATCCAGCCTTGTTCCGAAGTCCAAATATAGACAATGCTCTTGTAAATACAAAATACTAATTAAAATAATTTCAATAATTAATTTAATAAATTATTATAATTCACTTATTAGTTTATTCACTAAGATTTAATTTTCAAGAACATATTACGAATAAAATAGTTTTGATAAACAGAAATTATCAAATCAGGAAGATAGATTTGAAGTATATATGTAATCTCATCTTACCATCAAATAAAAGAAAATTAACTATAATAAAAAATAAAAATACTAATCAATTAATCGCATTTCAATTGGTTGAACGCATAAATTCACTCCTTAACTTTATAACTTTAATTTTATGCCACCATGAACTTTTCAGATGATCCATATGATATCGTGTGCATGAACTTATAAATTTTGATAATATTAAATACCTTTAAATGTCAATATCAATAATTTTTAAATTTTTTAACTTTTATTTATAAAATATCGACATGATATATAGTTAGTATGACTTTTAGCACAATAATTTTCGTAAATTTCAAATTTTTATTGATTTAATTTGCAAGTTGAAATGTGCAATAAACTAAATTTGAAAATTAAAATTTTTAATAGATATAATTTTATAAATTGAAATATTTAATGGGTCAAAATAAAAAATAAAAAATGATATAAAATTAAAGTAAAAAAGTTCTAAAATAAATTTATATATTCCGCACATTTTAATTTAATACTTCTTTCTTAGTGAATTCTAAAAAGTCATTTTCAGCAAAAGGTAGAAAAATATTTTAAAAAATAGCAATTTTCATGCAACAGTGGCATGTCTAGTACTATGACTCAAGTTGATTTAATAATCAAAGTATTTTATATCATGCTTTCACCGATCATAAAATGTTACTGTAAGATATCTATAGATCATTATTCAAATTTGACATCACTAAATATATCTACAGACAGGAATGAAAAGTCTTAGCTCTGATTTAAATAGTGAGCTGAGATGGGCTGTCTTTTTCAATAGTGTCCAGACACTGATTGTTTCGAAAAAGAAAATGTTGTTTTAAGTTGACATGTTGGGTATGGACACAAGTGATCAGGATCAGGTGGGTCAACCCTTATCTCAATCGATCATACAACTCCTTTAAGCAAGTTGTATTGTATTTATATGCACCTACCCACTTTTTGTTTCACCTAATTTAACATTCTAAATATTTGGTCCCCAATAATCTAATATCAAGATCACCGCAACAAAAATTCAATTCTTATCTCCAACACCATTCTCGGAAAAAAATAATAATAAATAGATATAATTTTTTTAAAAAAATCATAATTGTTTAGTTATTTAATATTATATACATATTTGCTATTTTTCTATTAATATTAAATAAATTTTGAAAAATAAATTATCTAATTAAAAATATATAAAACTTAAGAAATTTAATTGTCTAATGAAGAAACAACTATGAAATCAAAGTTATAGCTCTAAATTTGCCCAGCAAAGATGAAAAAAAAAAAAAGAAAAGGATAAAAAAAATAAATATCAAATGAAAACAATCGCATTTAACAGAAAATTAGAAATCAAAGCCTTCGTCTACGAAGGCTCTGAGATCGGGGAGCTTGAACACTATTTATTGAGGATCCGAATCCTGATGAAGGAGAAGGAGAAGGAGAATCAAAACAGATTAGGTCGGATCTTGGCAACTGGACGAAAGGGTAGTTAATGGTCAAAGGACAGTGACAACCCATCATCATTGTTAACAAAAAAGATAGGTCTACCAAATCAGCAATGTTGCTGCATTGCTCCTAACCCAGCCGAATCGTAATTGGGCATAGAGATTTCCTATCGATCAAAAGTAGTCGACCACTAAAATACAGCATTGGATATTAATAATTACAGAAGTTTGAAAAGTTATAAAGAAAATTTCAACCATAATTCATTTAAAGAGGCGACTTTTCACATGCTTCGCTTCGCCTAAGTGATATTTCTTTATTTATTTGCTATGCTGCAAATTCTTGATATTCAAAACTTCTTTCTCTAGTAAGTCTTCTTTTCCTTTGTTCTTTATTTGGTTGAGATTATGGGTTCCTCTAGTGATGAAAATATCCAAATATTACATGAGCAGTCTAGCAATGATAGACTCAAGAATGGGCAAGGTGAGGAGGAGAAAAGAGAATATTCAGATTGTCGATATGCCTTTGGATATTGATAAGGGCAAATTGTTACATATATACTACACATATAATAATTTTGTCAAAATACAGGTTAATCCGACCTTCTGAAGACATGAGGATGAACTCTTATTTTTCGATAATGATGTATAAAATAGCAGTAGAATGAAAATAGAGTGATAGAACAAATCATGTTGATAAAATAAAAAGAATGAATAAAGAGCAAAATATGAGAGAGTATTTATTATAGACGAGAAGTCACGTATATATAATTATATAAAGTACAAATCAAGAAAATAGAGTTCGTAATAATTAAGCATACAGACTTCTAGCCCATATAAAACATCCATTTATTTCATAACACAACATTCATTATTAAGTTTTTTCTAAGCTATATCAATTTATTTAACCATAAGTACTTAGCTGCAACATTGAATCTTTTTTTCTAAATTTTAATTTGATGATTCAACCCGCTCCTCTCATGATCTTTTTGGGTGGAATGATTGGTCAGGCTTCATATAAAAAAGAATAATATAAACAATATAAATTATTAAACTAATATGAAGGAAAATAAATATTTGAATTTTTATAAATTTAATTAAATGAATTAAAATTTGACCTTTTAAAACGCTACACATTAAAATTTATTTTCTCAATTGATTGGAGAATATTTATTTATTTAAAAACATATTATTTGATGAATCTATTTAATTCAATAATAATTTTGATGTATTTTGGAGAGTCAAAATGTACACATATCCTAACTCTCATGGGTGAGATGGGATGACAAGATCCCTTCTCTCCTAACTAGGGATATTGAGTTTAAGTCCCGAGTATGTAGTTCTTTTAAAAACTCGGAGGAAATGTTTTATCTCTCTTTATGGGTCTGTCTAATGCGAATCCGAAGTAATCGAGTTAATGGATTTCAGATACAGTATGGTTAAAATAAAAATATAAAAATATTTTAAAATAACCTTTTTTTTTTTTTAACTATCGAGTTTAAATCTAAATTTAAATCCTTAAAAGTTTAGGTATAGTTGACACTTTTTGATTAAATAATCGGTTGACATCTCAGAGTTTTCGAATATTTTAAAAATTTTAATATTTATTTTATTGAATGCAAGAGTCAATATTTAAAACCATAAATAAAAATTGGTCAACCTTGCCGGCTTTCCAAGACTCTAATAAGAAATGAAATTATATTATTTTGACCTATTGATTCAGTGATTATTCAATTGATTCATTTTATTCTTTTGCTTTTAGTTTTTCACACATCAGTATATTCAATAGCCACATTATTTGACTTCCTTCTAAAAAATTTGATAGTGCAAATAAAATTGATTGATTAGATCAATAATAATTGGCCAATCGACCTATGTTTTCTTTTATATGTATAAAAAATTCAGTTAAAGTCTTTTTTATTATTTTTTTTAACTTTTGAGGTCAACTGTTCAAAATTTATTTTTGGCCATAAAAGTTTTTCTTGGTAGCGATTAATTTTTTTTATTGTTTTTTTTAATTTTTTTTTCAAAAGGTTTTTATAACCTCAATTTCAATGTATACAAACAGCGCAAAGTTAAAAAATTTTTGGTAAGAAAATAATTTTTGTAGTATCATAACATTAATTAAGTTGAACTAAATTATTAATGTTATTTTTAATTTTTGATTATCGCTAAAATTAATAATATTGTTTAAAATAATAAAATATTCAAAAATATTTAATAATTGATAAAATTAATCATATTATGAGTGTTATAATAATAAACAAAGCAATAATTTTATTAATATTTTTAATTCCTCTCTCAATAAATATTGTCATTAATATTATTTTTACTAATACAAAATTCTATTTCTATATAACGTACAAGCGCATGATTAGTTGAAAAATAAATTTAAAGAAAAATATGATTTTGTCCCTATAAAATATACAAATTGATAAACATGTCCATATATATTAAAAAATACATTTAGATATGCTTAAATTTTGCTCCCGTTACAGCAACAAGCCCTTTTGTCATAAATCCATCCATTTTGGCGTTAAGTCAATGAAAAAGACCAGGTCAAACGAAGGATATAAAATTTTAAGTACTAAAATAACTTTATGTTGAGGTGTCTTTTTAATTTGCTTGTTATTTGTGTAAGTGATTGAAAAGAGCGAAAAGGAAAAATCTGGATTGAGAAAAGTTAAGGTTTTTAATTTCTTACCTCCTTCCTCATTTCTTCTTCATGCATGTTTGCATCAAGCAACAACGATAGTGGTTGGAAGAAGAATAGTTGAACTCGTTCTGTAAATGTAAAAGGAAAGCAAAAAATTAGGATTTTAGAAACTAGCAAGAATAAAAATAGACCCTATTACTGTTGCCAAAATAATAAATGTGGTAGTTTTCTAGATTATTGCAAGGTTATAGATGCATTTGAGCTTTCAAGGGGAGTATGAACACAAAGGAGGCACAAGACACAGAGGTTGAAGTTACTCAATGCAGAAGCATGCTTAGAGATATGATGAACTTGAAAGATGTTGTTCACCAAAGTGAAAAAAGTAGGAGGATATTGGGAAAGGTTGAAAGAGTGCAAGGATTTGCCTAATTTGCTCTTCTCTCAACTTTGCGATTTGCTTGTAAAGATGAAGTAGTAGTTGGTAGTCGGTTTTCATTCCATTTGTTTTCAAAGGCTTTAATTGGTTATCCTGCGATGGTTGGTGGATAGTTAATTTGGACAATTTAGTTTGTGAAAGTTTTGTATTTATTGTGGTATATGGGTAATGGAATGGGATGCTTAATTACCAATATTTAAACTAAAATTTGTACAACTATAAATTACTTTTTATTTAGTTAGTTACAACAAAAGAGATTAAATTACTTTTTATTTAATTACTTTTTATTTGGGTAGGGTTAGGTTTTAAAGGAAAGAGATTAAATTTGTTAAAAATTTCAATTTTTAAATAAAACCTATAATTCTTGAAAATAGATATAATTAAATTTAATATAGATTTGGTTAAATTTTATAAGTCTCCTCTCAAAATTTATAGAATAGATAATTAACAAATTTAGATATATTTTAGTAAAAATTAGAAAATTGATTATTAAAAAGTTACTATTCTATTCTCTATATATATAATCCTGAAACCAAAAAAAAATTTTATAAAGCTGACTTAGAACTCTTATATTTGAATATTGTCTTTTATCTTTTCTTTTATAAATTTTATAAATTTTTAATAATTTTTAATATTTCTATTTTTATATTTATATATACCTATATCTAAAATTTTAAATTTTGAATAATTAAAACTTTAAAAATTTTGAAGTTTTGAATTTAAAATTTTAAAAATTTCTGAATTTTTCTTATACATTTTTTAGTATATATGTTAGTTTATAGGTATACCAATTCTTTTTTTTTATTATTATTATTTTCATATCAAAATTGGAATTTAACTAAATTATTACATAAAACTAATGGTGCGTTTAATATAAATGAATTCGAAATGTGGAATTCATTTGTAAATAAAATGTGGAATTCATTTGTAAATAAATTCTAGTAGAATTTATTTGTAAATAAATTTTCATATTGGATATGATTAATTTATAACATGTAATTCAATTTAATTCCATGTAATAATGTACGAAATAAATTTATAATTAAAAATTTATTTATTTTATTTCTTCAAATATTATTGAAATAGTAATTGCTTAAAAATAAATAATAAACACCTATTATATTTATGTTATACTATATAATTTTTTATATTTTTATTAAAATTAATAAATAAAAAAAACATTATTAATAAAATTATTATATTTAATTTAATGATAAATGTATATTTAATTTGAATCTCTCTCTTTAATAATAAAAAATGCTAAAGAGTATTAAAATAAAAGATAAAAAATATTAAAATAAAAAACACATTAATAAAATAAATAAATAAATAAATAATTAATTAATTAATTAAGTGAAAATTAAAAAGTTGACTTTATAGAAGGAAAATGATTGTTTTGTTGTAAAAAACTAGATGGCGTTATTTTGTAAAATTCATTTAAAAATTTCATCTATTTTTATGAAATTTAATATAATTATATTTCATTCCATTGAATTGAAATTCTAAAATTAAAATCTACATTTTTTCTTATTTTTAATATAAAAATATAAAATTTTAAATGAATTTTATAAATTTTGCGGAATTTATTTATTACAAATTACTGTCCTGAGCTCCTATCTAGATAGGAACAAAATACAGCTGCGTAGATGGATATTCATATAGCAAATTGGCAATGGCAAATCTAAATACACATTAGTTAAAAAAAAAAAAAAAATCTAAATACACACCAAATTCGGGGATGCTGTCCGTACAGTGACAATGGGCACGTGTCACTTATTCATCGGAGAAGAACTTTACTAAGAAAATCCATAGCGAGTCCTACTTCTACCAGCAACAGAAATCGAACAAGCAAGATGTTATTATAGGCTTATAGCCACCACCAATTTCATATCGTTAACTTGTTGGACGTTAGCTAACCGTTTTCCTTATCTGGGTATTACAAATTTTGTCAGAAAGAGAAATAATTTGAGAGAGAGAAAGAGATAACTGGTAGTTGTTTTTTTTAATTATTATTTTTATGCTTGTCATCCACGCAAAAATTCGCAAATTTCATTGTAAACCATAACCATTCATCCAAAATCTTAAATATACCCATCTCTTTCTTTTTCTATGTTTATCATCTCCGTACTTTCTTTTGGGTTTGGCATTTTGAGGTGGAGGTAAAGAAATAGAGAGATGGTTTTATTTGGGTATTCTTGATGGAGAAATGATGAAGTAAGGTGAAAAGAGCACCCCACTCTTCATCTGGATCATCTTCTTCGTCGTAAAAAAACCTCTTTTCTCTTATCCTAACCTCATTTGTCTTTATTTGTTGTGTGTTCTTTATTGGGTTTCGTATAATTCTATACAGATCTTGAGTTTTGTTGGGTGCACCTAATTGTGCTTCAATCCCAACTAACTCAGATCTGTATTCTCTCCCTACCAATAATTATTTGTACCCAAAGATTTCTGTGTTTTATTTTGTTTTACCAAAGTTGGGATTTTTTCAAGATATGGGTCTCTGTATCTAGACTTATCTTTCATTTTTATTTTCTCTTTTCTTGGGATTTCCAGGTGTCAGAAAACCGTACCAGATCTGGATACCCCACTACCATCACCTCATTGGTCTCTCTTCCACAGGGTTCATCTTCCCTCTTCATCTCTTTGGATGACACCTGTTTAGGCTGCCATCATCTTTATTCTCAAACCCAGATAAAGAGAGGAAACAAGTGTTGTTATTGTTTCACTTGGATTCTTAATTGGGTTATAAGGTGACATCTTACAAAAGTGAATTTGTTCTTTGCAGTGTTTAGCACAGATTAGTACTCTCACTTTCATTGATTCTTAATTAGACTTTTGAGGAGGAGGCCCACTGGTTGGGTTTGGTGGGCTTTCTCGTAACCAATAAGAACCCATTTCTTGAAAGGTATTTTCTTTCTTTTTTTTTATTTTCTCGAAGATCCCACTTTGGTCTGTTTTTTAAGGTGTAGGGTGGGGTGGAGTGTTGTTGAGGGAAGGAGATAAGGAGAAGAAGGAGAAGAAGAAGAAGAAGACAATTGGGTCTTCTCTTTTTCCTTTTACCATTGCTTTTTATTTTTTTCCACAACTGGTTGCTGCATTTAATCTTTCTTCCACTTTATGGATAATCCATGCCTAACTTAAATTTGACCTCCATATAGAATTCTCCCCTCCCCTTTTTCTCCTCTGATGTTACTTTACTTCTTGATCACTTGTTTCTCCTTTATCCTTTTAAAGTCTCTCCATTTGAAGCCACTTCCTTCATGGGCAACTGAAGTTAGATTGCTGTCAATTTGGTTTTGGAAAGAGTTGTTTCTTTTTCCTTATTTGTGTTCTCTAAAGAATAGCCTTTCCAAAGCTTTTTATTTCACTAGATTTCCTTCAAAAATGTCTACGAAGAAAATGACCACCTTAACTACTTCCACTGTAGAAATAGAAAATCTTGTGGATGATGAAACTGGAGAGATTACATTTTTAGACTTACCAGATTTAACTTTGGATTGCATTCTTGAGAGGCTACCACCTGCGGGGCTTTGTAGTATGGCAGGTGTGTGCACTTCTTTGAGGGAAAGGTGTATAAGTAATCATTTATGGGAAAGGCATATGAAGCAAAAATGGGGTAAGATTATTGGTCCTGCAGCTTATAGGGAGTGGCAATTTAATATAGCTTCAAGCAAAGATTTCGATAATTGCAAACAAGGCAAGCAAAAAAAATTGATGAGGCTTCTTTCTATAGTTTTGCCTTTTTCCTGGATGAATTCAATGGATGATGATAATAATTTCAAGCAAAAGAGTTCCTTGCCTGTTGATTCTATCATGTCTTGGTATCTTGCCCTTGAAACTGGCGGGTTCTGGTTCCCAGCTCAGGTCTATAATCGCGAGGTATTGATAATTATGACTTTATTAGCTTCAATTTCTTGAATTAGCTTTGCTTGAGCTTAAGTTTGATCATTTTTGGAGGATGTAAGTGTGAAGAATTAATTAATCATGCTTCCATTCTTGAATTTGAATTGCTCAAGCTTAAATTTGATCATTTTTGGAAGATTTATCTGTGAAGTATTAGACTTTGTAAGCTTCCATTTATGAATTGGCTTGCTTTGACCTTAAATTTGAATAATTTGTTTGAGAATTCCTAATGACCTTTTTGATTCATTTAAAAAAAAAAAAAAAACAATTACTAATAACAAGTTCTGCTTATAATCTTCTGCAGAATGGTCATGTTGGATTCATGTTATCTTGCTATGATGCTGAACTTAGCTATGATCCACGGACCGATACATTCCAAGCCAGGTAGTGGAAAACAGATTGTCCTCGTTGGATAAGTAGTATAATTGCAAACATTGTTGATGTTCCTTCCAGTGTTCAATAAGGAAAGGAATCCATGGTTAAGTTGATTTAGTGGAGTGAATTTTATATGGTTTGTCCATTTTAGGTACCCACCACATGGTAGGAGAGCAATTGCTATAGAAACTGGTGTGCCATGGGAAAGGCTTAGAGCACCACCCGTTGATACTTCACCACATGATCTACATATCTCTGATTGCCTGAATAATTTACGCCCTGGTGACCATATTGAGATTCAATGGAGAAGAAACAAAGAATTCCCTTATGGTTTGTGCTCTAGCACTATCTCTATTCAATATGATTTCAGTATTTCTCTATAGCTTTAATCAATCAGAATATTTACTCAAACGTATTTTTCCATTATTAGTTGGTAAATCATACAGATGAGCAATGAAATATGAACACAATGTCTGGAATGTGAAAAATGGTTTCCCATTTCTTATTTTCTAAGATTTCTAAGTCCAATGCAAAGTTGTTGTTCAACTTCAAATTCAATATTAATCGTCACATCATTGACTGGGAAAGAAAAGATACTGATAAATGGTTTGTATATTGGTGAACTCTAAATTCTGTGCAAATTTTCCAGAGGGAATACTTTTCCTGTCAGCAAGAGCCAGAGACAACAGAAGACCAATTTTCTTATTTAATTTATTCTTTTCAATTTTTTTTAATACACATCCCTAGATAAGTATAAAAGCATTTTTTTATAGTTTGCAGCATGTAGAAGTGGAATTCATTAGTAACATTTGGAGTGGTTTAAAATATTTGATTAAAAATATGCCATATATGCATTTGCAGGTTGGTGGTATGGTGTTGTAGGTCACTTGGAGTCATGTGACGGGAATGAAAATTATTGCAGGTGTCATAATAGTGGTGAGTTCGTTTTCTTCTTTTTCTTTTTCTTGTAAAGTTTTAATGTATGCTCCATGTGATTCCCAATAAGCTTAAAGAATAAGAAAACAATATCTTGGGAACCTAACCAAGCCATTGTTTAAAACCAAGAACATAAAGTTCTTCTGCTATGAGGTCTAGTGACATTAAGAGACACAAGCCAAACATTTTGGAAGCAGAGAAAAGAAAAGAAAAGAAAGAAGGGAAGAGAGATTAAATAATGAAGCATAGTTGAATATTATTTTCTCAAGTTCAAGAAAAGAAGCCATTAACATATTTTCCTCTTAAAATGTGGATGAGATGAATGTAAAGTTTACTTTCACACATTAGACCCATTTTCAGGCAAGTCTTTTTCTTGAATCCTATTTTTCAGTAAGTGGACCACAAATTTATGCCATCTGATTGGTCCCCAAGACAAATCCCTGTCAGTATGTTCTACCTTCCACCAACATAGTGATAACCTTTGTCTCTGTAGAATATTTATAGCCAACCACATTGAAAGAACATAGTGTCTCTCATAGGCCACCATTTGTTTGCTAAATTGGAATCTTTTTTCATATGCGGAGGCTGCAATCCTTATTGTTAGCTTGAAAACATTTCATTCAGTTTTCTGTCTTTTTTTATATCTAATGGACCTCATTTGTCTTTTAAGCAAACTGCGTCCACTACATGACCTACCAGACAAGTTACATCACCGGACGGGACCCTTTTTCCTTTGCTTCTTTCAACTTGATGAAAAGGAATATGTATACATAAAAACTCTGGACCCTTTCTCCTTCTGCTTCTTTCAACTTGATAAAAAGCATATTAGGAACATCATTTATCTCACTCGTATCTAATTGGTTTAAAAAACGGATGAAAATGGAAATAGATGTCTAGATACCAAGAATTTTATCTTAAGTTTATTTTTGAATTAACTAAATATAATTTAATGAATTTAATGATAATTTTCAGATTTATACCTAAAAATAATGTCCTTTTAATATGATTTCAAGTTATTCTAAAATCTATTTTGAAAATTGGGTTTCTTATGAACCAAATTAGCAAATGAAATCCTATCTGATAAATTGTATTCAATATTCCTTTCAAACCCAACTAAACATTACTGATTAGCTCTAAGAACTTTCCATGAAAGTTTCGGGCCAAATGAGTATTAAAAAAAAACTCAAAAGCCCTCTTATCTGATGATTGGCTTTCAGCTTTTCTTCCCCATTTCTGTGATTGTCTAGACAGATTTTTATCTTAGGCTTACTGTAGGGCATGAAAATGGCATATTCCATTTTGGTTAGCTATCTTGAAGTGTCCATTCTCAGTGGGGTGACTTTTCAGATTTGAGAAATGATGTCATTTCATGTTTCCTCCCTTTTCTATGCCCTTTGGTTTTCCATAATTTTGGTTGGTAACATCTAATTCTTGTGTGATCTCATGTCACTAAGCACTCAAGGAAAAAGTTGGACACACATAGACAAGTACATGTAATTGGAAAAAAGAATTGAAAGGAGAAAATAAGACAACAAAATTAAATGAACTATGCAACGTCTCATCTACTTGCGAAACTATGGATAGAGAAAATTTAGCGGTCCTGCGTCGATCCAGAAGTCTTTGCACAGACGATGTAGGATGGAGAAATTGAATAGACTTTTATAAATATGTTCCAAAATATATAATTTTATTGGACCATTGAACTAAATTGAACAAAAAATATTTGTTGACAGATACTGTAGTGTTGGAGTTCCATCAGTACACTAGAGGGTCAAGGTGGAGATGCACAATGATCAACAGAAAAGAACATCGAGAGGAAGGGAATGAGGCAGATGGATTCTATGGAGGAATCAGAAAGTTAAATGCCAATGAAGAAATTTCCAGGTGGAAGCAACTTTGGCCAACTGAAGTCTTGGAATAATATTCAAGTATAAAAAGGCGTTGGAAGCTAAAGAAAAGGTAGAATGAAGATTATTACATCAAGATTTTAAATTTTTAATCAGGGAAGCTCTATCTCTTCCAAGCAATTTAATTTTTTCAAGAACTTACATTTGTATGAGAAAGCAACTTGTAAAAGTTGAAAATAGGCTTCTGATTCAGTTCCATCAATGTGGGAATGCATCTTCATTTCTTTTTTTTTCTTTCCTCGTATTTTTGAAGGCAGGAGTCCATGGCCATTTCATGGAATCCTCATCGATGTAAAATGTCTCCCATTTGATGCAAAATTTGATGTATGACATCATATATTTATATATATACATACATATATTTACATAATTGTAATGTAATGAAGCAGGGACTTAAAGGTTGCTCTGCTTGGGCGGGCTTAGGACTGAGAAGATATTCTCCGAATGTGCACTCTCTCATCTTTGTCGGTTATTTGAAGTTTGGTCTATAAATTACATGAAGAAAGGCTCATTTGCACCAATGAACAACAAGAATTCTCCGCAGAACAACTATCGCAAAATTATCATTTAATCTCTTTATTTGATCCTTGGTTAGTAACAAAGTCTAAACACGAATTGTTTTTTTCACTAATAATTTCTGAAGCTATCAAATTGGTGCAATGAGTAGGTTGTGCACTGGGGACTACAGGAATTCCAACCCATTTTGTTATTTTTAATTATAATTATAATTAATGCTATAATTACATTTATATTTTTTATTAAGTCAAAATAATAATTTTGTAATTTTTACTTTTTATTTTTGAAATAAAAAATATATATTTTTAATATTAAACAGGTTTAAACATTGAAATAGATTATTATAATTATACTTAGATTGAGATACCAAACGTGAATTTCTAAATGGATTTCAAAAAAGTTCGAATACTTAATTTATAATAGAGTTCCGATTTGAGTAGTACATTTTAAGTAGATATCCAAGTCATGTCCATGAAAATCACTTTTATACTTTTTATTTTTAATTTTTTTTATTCCAATTACTTGTTAAAATAATAGCAAAATGAAAAAAGAAATAATATGTATTTTTTAAAATATAAAATCAATCAATTAATTTTAAAAAAATTTTCATCTATTATTTTACTATGTGTATTAAGCAAATGGTTTTGAATAAATATTTCTGTTAAACAAAAAAATAGAAAAATTAATCGATACAAAAAAAAATATTAACTGTAATTAATTTGATTATTAAATTAATAATTATGCATAATTTTATAATTTTTAGATAATATTGAAAATTAAATCAAATATCAAAATTTAAACCAGTTAAAAAGCAACATTAATAAGTTAAATTTTATAAAATATATAGTAAAAGTTAATTTTTATAAAATTTTTGAATTATTATTTTTTATTATATTTAATGCTCTTATTCAATGCTCTCAAGCATTAACATCTCCAATCACAACTATAGTGGTCACGCCTAGGGGACTTAATAGACCAAACGACACTATACATTCAAAATGAATAAAACATATTTGTGAAAATATTGTAGGAATTTGAATTCTTTCCAATAAGATTTCAATATGTAATAGTAAAAGACATTTTTCACCCTGAGCAAGTTTAGGAAGCAAGGGTGCAAACACAAGTCCTATAATATAAATACATTATGTAAAGAAAAAGAAAAAGAAAAAGAAAAATCCAAGCATTAACAATATATCCCAGAAGCACGTAGATGTGGGGATAGCTTTCTACAGTTTTTACATATGGACAATAAGGGTCATATCTCACTTTTGAAAATTTCCATAACCCATGCACAAAAGTAGCTTTGGCCTGTATCTTACTAGGGTCATTTTGGTCATTTGAGATGCTTGTTTCTCCTCATTGCCGTGCACTAACTTCTTGGATCTCAAGCTTAGTTTTCTCAAAATCTTAGGCCTTGAAAATTCCCCATTTGCCCCTCTTTGCTTTTGTTCATTGCTAGTTTTGGTCATTGATGCATTTTTATGTCCAAAGCTCATTATCTTGTGCCACCTATTACTTCCTCCTCCAGGAGTAGTGCTAGGCCTTTCACTTAGTCCTCCATTCTCCTCTACAATGGGCTCTCCAACGGGAATCCCAATGGGCCTAGGCCCTTTGTAGTCCATTTTCACCATTCTAGCCCGTCTCGCAAACACGACTCCCTTTGGCTCGGCCAATCTTACTGGGCTTTTAGAGCCGTAATTCATAGTTTGTTGCGAAAGAAGAACCGGTGACCCATTGGGCTCCATTTGCCTAATTGGGCTTTGAATGATTGGGCTGGAGTGTAGACAGTTTTCATGAATAAACTCTTCCGGATCCCATTGGGTACAGGCCCGTAAAGGCAACATGGACAAGGCCCGTCTATGTTTCTTTCCTTCCTTAACATTATTTAAAGCTACCATGAACGGATCATAATCATCATTCCACAAATTTTTCCTGGGAAATGGAAGCTTAAAAATTGAACTTGGATTGATAGGGGATAATGACGCTGAATTTGGGCTTTGGCTTGGACAATCCTTGCCATTTTTATTTTCATTACAATTAGAATATTGTTGACAAGGTGGAGGATTTAATGGCATCACCTTCCCATCACAAAATAACTCGTCAGCAAATGCCATGGCAGGAAGTGACCCATGACGTTTTCGCTGCCGCTTTCTCGGCTCCTGGTAGTGAAATTCCACATCAGCGCTGCTATCCGAATCGCTATCACTATCAGAATAAACACCGTCATCCATAAAACCGAATTGACGACTCGTTTCGAATTCAAAATCATTCACATCTAAGTAATCATCATTCACGTTTGAAATCTCACAGTCATCCGTCATGGTGGTAGAAGCCTGTGATGTCGTTTTATATCCAAGATCGGGAGTATCATCCAACTTGGCCTTGGGACTAGTAGGAACACTATAGAAGCGCATATATTTAGTGTCTGGTTTTGAAAATGATCTTCTTGGACTTAAGGTTGCACTAGAGAAGAAAGAAGAAGTGTTAATGGAGATTTGAGGTGACATGGTTAAATTATTACAGAAAAAAAGGATGTTTTTTTTTTTTTCTTGACGGGAATGAAGTGAAGAGGGTTTTCCTCCTGAAAATGAGGAAACCCAACTCATATATACGAAAGAGTTAGGGTCTCCTTTTGCTTCCAAACTATGTTTCAAAGTTTTTGAACATATAAAAGAGGGATGGATTCTCGGTAACTGTCTGTAGCTATCTATAGACAAAAGATTGCCAAGTCAACAATTCATCATTCAGATCCTATGAAATGAACAGTCTTTGTCTATATTGAAGGTAAATCATTTTTGTTATTTTCTTCCCCTAATTCTATACCACATCTTGATGTTTTCTTAATTTCTAATATTTACAAATTTTATTTTTTATTACTCTTATTGCATTAATTATTTTTATTTAATCAAAATTAGATTACACATCAACATTAAATTATTACATGGCATTCTGTAGATATTTATTTTTCCTTTTTTTCAAGTGAATTCAGATTAAATAACTCATTTGTAATATTATATTATTAAAAAAATTATGACTTTTCTCAAATTATTTGAAATTATAAAATAATTAAATAATAGTAAAGTAAAATCAAGATTCATGTCTCTTAAAATATTAAATGTTTGATCATTATAGAACCATTTTCGTGACATATATAATTTTTTTATTATAAAATATTATACTATGTATATCCAAGAAATGGCATATTAAAAAAGATACGTATTTTTGTAATAGAGACAGAATCACATGTAAGAATCAGGATTTGCCCATGATTTTGAAGCCAAAGTAATCAAATCACGGAACTTAAATGATCAAAAGAAAATCAAATCGTGACAAAAGATTAGTCACCAACCCAATTATATTATAACACGTCCGTAGTATCATAATATACATACAAAACCCTTTTAAGGAGTGGCTGAGTTATGGTAGTCCAAGAGCAAAAAATCATATTTATAAAATATTAAAATATTTTATTATTAAAATATTTTATTATAAAATATAAAACATTAATTTTATTTTTAAGTATTTACAAGATCAAATATGTAAAAGTGCACCCACTCAAATGATTAAAATATTTCATTTTCTAAACAATTTCAATCATCAAGCAATAGGCTATATCATTCCTTAATCGTTGATTAAATAAATAAATAATATAAATGGGTCCCATACCTTGAAGTCATTTTAGCTTTAGGTTAGTAAACTCAACCTATAGTTATTATTTGTTTGTTACGTGATTTTGATGGATTTGAAATCGGTACCAGAACGAGAGAAAAATAATGAAATCTTCAATAATACCCTTAATAAAATTTGAAATGTTGTAAAAAATAATCTTATTGATGACTAATTAAATTTTATTTTAAATATTATGCTTAATAAATAATTAATGTTAACTATATATTGATAAATATATTTTATTTATAATTATTTTAATTTTATATAATAAGACTATACATGAAAATTAGAAATTTTTTATTTACTATATATATTTTTAATTTTATTCAATTTAGGAATTAAAATTAAATATTAGAGTTAAATACATATTACATAGTTCATATAATTATTATATACATTATTTCACTCTTTTTAACTTAATAGATAATAAAATAAATTTATAATCTATAATCTATATACATGTGGGAATAGAGAAAGAAATTGTAGGAGTTCCTCAAGTAACCTTAGTTTAATTTTAAATTCTTAATATATCATTTTAATTAACTTTTTATTCATTTTAATCGAAAAAATAAATTCTACGTATACTTTTCAATATCCTTTCAGTTAAATTTTTTTATACATTTTAATTCAAAAAAAAAAATGAAGATGTATATCTTTCAAATTTTCTATTTGATATTGTAATATTATTGGGCAATAATTTTTATAATTTATAGTTTTTTATGTTTTAATCATATGTCCTCATGTAACATTATTTTTTAGAAGTTAAACAAAATATTTTAGTTCAACTATTGAAAATAGTACTTAGATTATATTAATTTATTATATTTTGAATTTTTTTTTAAATTTGATTAAACACTTTATTATTAGACTATATTAGTTGATCACAATGAAATTAAAATAATTTTTTTAAATATATTATTTTTGTTTAATTTTTTTTTAGAGATGATGGTGTACAGTTATTTGAATCATCTACATATTATTGTATTTAACAAAAGTAATGGATATATGAAATTACAGTGTTTGACTAATATAAAAAAAAGAGACTTTTTCTTTTTTAACCTAATGAATTTTTTTTTGAAAAAATAAGCTATAAATGTTTGAAAAAATATATATTTTTATATTAAAAATGAAATAAAGAAAAAAATTCAACGACTCTATTTTTATTCAATATTTTATTCTTTTATTTTTGAAATTTTAGAATTTTATTTAATTTTTTATGATTTAATTGAATATATTTTTTAAATATTTTTTTAAATTGATATAAGGATAATTAGACCTTTGAAATTTTAATGTGTTTTTAAATATTTTTTATATATGACTTTGTAATTTTTTAATTTAATATCATTTATATTTTCTTTAAACTTGATAGAGCACATCAAGTTACCAATATCGTTGTTTACAACTTTAAATATTAATTTTCATATGGGATTGAAAACTTTAAATAATTTATTTTTAGATTTTGTGCAAAGACATGATCTAAAATATTACATGTTATTGATAAAATTTTAGCTTGACTTCATCGATGAAAATTATTCATATCTTATATTATGGCTATACATGGTAAATCTTGACTTACTAGATTAATGTTACAGTATCGCTAAATTATATAATATTTTTACAGTACCATAAATGCAAATTTATAGTGATTTTATATAATTAATTAACAATAAAATTTTATATTTTTTTGTTAACAAGGGAAACATAAATATTATTTTCTTTTCAATTAGATATTACAGTATAAGATACGTTATAAAATTTTATTGTATATATAAAGTGTCATATTAATTCATCATTGAATTTATTTTAATTCAAATAAAAATTTATATTTTAAGAGAATTAGTAATTTTAAAAAGTTGAAATTAGAGTATGTGAGGGGTTAAACGCATCATTTTAGGATATTACAATTGATATAGTTCAGACTATATAAGATAGTTTAGCCCAGCAAAAGGTACCCTAATTCAATTCATAACCAAATCTCCAGAAAATGTCCAATGTCAAGAGGCCAGACCAGACAGCCCAGCCCAGCCCAGCCCACCACATTACGCTCACAAACACACAAAACAATTTCAGGTTTCGATTTTCCAGGGAAATCTCTTCTGTTTCTCTCTTTGCCTGCACAAACATTGCATGGAAACCCTTCAAAACCTTCTATCTCCGAAAACCCAATTCATGAACTCCTTCTTTTCGAGGCTCAAACACGAACTCTCCTTAACCCCTTCTTTATATAACCTAAAACCCTTTTGTACAGTGAATTATCTAACTTCGCCTCCCTTTTGTACAGTGAATTATCTAACTTCACCTCTTTCTCTCAGAAGTAGAACTAGGAATAGTAACAGTACTGTTAATGCTTCAACAGACAGCGTAATACTCAAGGCTAATGTAGATGAAGCAGCAAAACAATTGAAGGTGAACTGGTTAGAATCCCTTTCTTGCCCTCTTCCTGTTAGTCAAACCAGATTTTCGACTTGTGGTGGAAATGCGGGTTCCAATTGGGTCATTGGCATCGACCCGGATCTTTCTGGTGCTGTTGCTCTATTGAAAATTGATGAGTCCGGTTTCTCTGCTCAGGTAAATGGGTAAATTCGAATACCCAATTGGGGTTTCAAGTTTAATGGTTGTTTTTTTTAATATTTTACCATTTCTTGTAATTGGAATTGAACTTGGCACTTTTTATGTGTGTATGTTCTTTGATTCTTGTCGGCATTCAACAAGCTAGAAAATGTGGTATTTCTTTGGTTGGATGATTTTTTCTTTCCCAAGTATTGTTCCTGTGCTGAAATTGGTATAGTTGATTAGAAAAGATTTGAGGAGCATATTGAATCTGAAGTTTAACTACTGTTTTTCTCAATGTTGACTCTTCACTAGTATGGATTGTCAAAAAAGGAATATTTATGGCTGCATATTTTCTTTCTTGTGATTACCAATTAGCCTAAAATAGATATTGTTACGCGTTCATTTCTCTTTGAATAGTTTGCCTTTTGTTAAGTAATGTTTCTCCTCCCTCCAAGAAAATGACTATAGTTTGGCCCGTCAAGTTATATGGTGACTGATTTTACCCTTGCAGGTATTTGATTCCCCTAGCTTGAAAGTTTTGGTGGGCAAAAGAATTCGAAAGCGGTTAGATGCTAAATCTATTGTTGAGTTGCTTCGTAGTTTTGATGCTCCAGTTGGTATGGCTGATTCTTTCAGGAAAGATCTGTTATTTCAAAAGCTATGTCTTTGGTGTTTGTGCAACTAGTTGATTTGAATGTTTGGGTTTATCTTATTCTGAATTCTGGATTTATGGTTCATGATCAAATTTTTGTTTTGTTCATCTTCAATGGTGCAACAAAAATGCATCTACATGGGGTTTTCTATGTTCCAAAGTGCCTTGCTACCTCTTTTATCTATTTGTTTTTATCTGGCCACGTTGTGAGGTAATTCTAATTCACTATCTGTTGTTTGTTACTAAGATTATCAATATCTCTTAGAGATCTATCAATATGTGAGAGGTGGAGATGATATCATACATTAGAAAAGGATAAAGTGGGATTAGAATGGGTAGACTTTTTAGAAAGAAACTTCACCAATAAGATAGAGAATGACACCACCATGACTATTGTCCGAACTGAATTGCACACAGTTATAGACTCACGGTGTGTAGTATTATTTAAGATAAAACCATTGTAGTATTTCAGCTTTTTTTGTTTCTTCTCATAATAAATTTCATGTATTTTCTGGTTAGTGAGTGCATTAAACTCTCTGCTTCATGTCATATGGTTTTCCAGTTAACTCGTTTTTACTCATCCTTATTCCATTACTTGATTTTTTTGTGTTCATTTATAACATTTAATTACATATGGTTATGATACCTATTCATTCTTGAAAATTACACACTAATCATGCTTTTCTCAGTTCAGGAACTACTGCATACATTGAGCAATCAAGCCCATTTCCACAAGATGGGAAACAGGTTAGTGTGCATACTAATGCCAGTGATATGCTTTTTTCTACATTTCTTTTTTGTTTTTTAGTGTTTCAGAAATGAATAACTATAATACTATTATAAGTTATAACAATGCCCAAAAGTATGGTGATATTGACTGTGACTGCATGGTACTTGTTAAGAGATCACATACCTGTTGTACATGCATCTGAAGAACTGGTATCTACATCTTTGCCTTTTCTTGTAAATAGTACTTGAACTCTCTAAATTGTCTTGAAAAATCATTCTTCCCTACAGCAAATCCTGCTGTATTAATGTCTATGCTTCTCTGAGATAGCAATAGCTTGTTAGCTTGTTTAATGTGCTTTTCAATTGATGCTGAAATGAGATTGGAAGTGGGAAAAGGCCTTGATTTTGATATTGTTTTCTTATTCTTCTATGAAGGGATGGTGGAGTGGAGGATTTGGTTATGGATTATGGATTGGTACATTAGTGGCATCTGGTTTCTCTGTAGTTCCAGTACCATCTGTGACATGGAAGAAAAAATTTGAACTCTCTGGAACCAGATATACCAAGGTTTGTGTATTTGTTGGTTTATCTTATTTGTTTTTCTCGCTCGTCAGAAGTGGTTACTGGACTCAAGAAACCTTTTCTATAGATACTACTCTCAAGAACCGCATAGAAAATTTATTGTTTCTTGCATGTTGTTTTGGTAAGTTTTCAAGAATTCATCTTGTTTATGATTGATGCTGGATTTTGACAGGATGATAGTCGGAGGGTTGCATCAACATTATTTCCATCATTGAGTTCTTCACTGAGGAGAAAAAAGGATCACGGTAATTGTTGTGTCGCCATAACTCCAATGTATCATCATTTTTAATTGATTACAGAGATTATCATTCCTAGTCCTTCAACACACTTGCATCATTCCTTTTGTTTTTCATTAGACCTCAGGTAAAAAGGTCCCAGACTCTCATGCTGCATGATTTGGTAGCACTTGGATGGGCTTGATGCAGCCTTTTCAACGGAAGTTCCAATTTTCATAGTCAAACTTATTCTTTGTATGATTTGTCTGTCGCGTCCTTGAGTTTCAAGATATAAATGTCACGTGAGGTAAAAGCTGCAAAGATATCTTGGTCAGCTAATAACTTTCCAGCCTCCATATTTGAAGTTGAAATTATAACATCTTCATGCTTGCCAGCAGTATCTAAACTTTCAACTTACTTTGAGTATGCCTTAAACCAAGCATTGCATGAATTCTTCTCCATCTAGTTCTGTGTAGGGCCACATATTATAGTATCAATTAAAATATTAAATCATCCATTACAGCTTGCACTCAGATCAGTTTTTGTCTATCATTTCTCTTTTTTTCTCCTGCCACACCAATCTGCCTGCTTTTCCAGACCAAAATATCAACAGTTTTATGTTGGGTACTTGGATGTGGTCTAACCATCCTTGCAACCTTCCCTCAACTTGTCATCAAGATTCTCTCTGATTCTATCTGCTTTCTCTCTCTCTATCTCTCTTTCTTTCCTGGAAGACCTATATGACATTAGAAATGCATCTTTGTGCAGCAACCCAACAGCATTCAATTTTACTTTAATCTTCCTTTATAACTAGCATTGACAAAGCTGCGTTTATGGTTCTTTTCAGTTCTACTGAGTTTGAATAACTTTACAATACTCTATAATTCCAACTTTTGTTTTGCCCTAGTTCTGGTCTCATGTGTATCATCACTACCCATTTTCTACACTTGCCTCTCTGCTTTCATTACCATATCCTTATTACATTTTATTTGCACGGAAACAGAAATGTGAGAGTGCAGAAACATAGAAATGGACATGGGAAATGGTATTCTTAAAAATGTAGGAAATGGAAACATGGAGGATATGTGTAAACCATTAAAGATATATGGTTTTATCTATAAAATAAAAAAAATAAATTATTATAAACCATTAAAGATATTTGATAATAAAGTCCAATCAACATTTAATCATATTCAAAAGGGGAAAAAAAACTTGTTTACAAGTTCCTTTCTCATAAGTTACATGTTTTATAGATTTGCAAGTATTTATTCATTTATTTTAATTAGAAAAATGAGCTTCCAAGAGGTTTCAGTATACAGGAACTCATAAATGCGTTTCCAAATTACCTAATATATGGAAATGGTCTCAAAATGTTTCTGAGGAGTCTCCAAACGTTTCCGTGCAGGAAATGTTTCTGAAATGTGGAAAAGGCAGCTGAAAGAGACTTTATGTGCAACATAGCCCTGCACCATTTCATTTAAATAAAATGACTGATTGAATGTGCTTTATTTGTCCTTTATACTATCTTGTCATGCATTATATAAAGCAAGATTGCCAACTACGCAAGAAGTAGGATTGGTTCCTTACCCCCACCCGTAAAGTTCCTGCTGCTTGATGAAGGTATATTAAATCTTATAGCTTAGATAAAATTATCCTGAACTTCATATGCTATTTTCTGGTATTACACCGAGGAAAATCATTTGTCCCCTCAGTACTTGCAACATGTGTTGTGAGCACTAGTTCTGAATGCTCTCTGTAAATTTAGACTGGATACATTTTGATTGGCATTTGATAACTGCAGGAAGAGCTGAAGCTTTACTCATCGCTGCATATGGCAAAGACCTAAAGTTGAACTCAGAAACATCATGCACTTTAGAGGAACTGCCTTAAGATGTGGCAGATTGCATGGCAGCTCATGTCCTCTGGATGCATCTTTACTCCTATGCCACGTGCTAAACATCTGGGAGAAATAGAATGACATGCATAATGAAGTATGCGAGCTTTAGCTTGTGAGACCTTTGATGTCCACATTCATGGAGACTCGGAAGAAAAAAATGAGATGATTCTTGTAGACTAGGTAACAATTAATGAGATGATTCTTGTAGACTAGGTGACAATTATTTAATGACTTTACCGTTATTAATGGAATATTGGTTACCATTATGGTTATCCACTCGATTGTTGTACTGGCAAAATTGTAGAATGATCATGGAAATTCTAATGAAAATCGACATTCTTGCTGTGGATAATTACGTTTTTGCTCTGGCGTTCAACGAATCTATCATGAAGCTAGAAATTTAAGAGAAAATGTGAGCATACCAATTGTCTAACAGTAGAAATGTAAGAATCAAATATAGTAACTAGCAAATTACATGAAATGATGGCTACAATGGTCCACTCCATCTGGGTTACCAAGTAACGCTTTATCAATGGCCTCAATTATTTTCTGCACACAAAGTTTATATGGTCCATAGACCGCCTGTTCATTTCTTGAAATTACTTCAGCAATAATATCCAAGAAAGTCATCCATAAGCTCAAATTTTTACCATTGCCAACTGCCATCTGTAAGAACATTTCCCAGCAGCTCATCTTGAGTTTCTGACCTTAATAATGTCATTTACCAGTCCCACAAAGTTCTCCATTCTCCAAGGTGCTTCTAGCCCCACATCCTTCAGTATGAAACACATTTGATGTTCCTAATCAAGTAAAACCTCAAATATGACTCCTTCAAGATTACCAACATGAGCCCGCGTCCCAGTAACTTCAGTAATCTTCATTCCATGCCGGGCTGCTTCTTTGATAACCAATGAATCCATGCTGCACAGAAAGAAAGATGAAATTGAAATGGTTCGGTTTGAAATGATGTTTTGCAATGAGCTTTTAAAGTGAAACCTAACTGAAGAAATTGAAGAATGTTAAATGTTATATTAGACAATACTGTAGGTTGGACTCAAGGGAGCATTTACAAGAAATTACACTGCCATAGAAGACTTGCAAGTGATGGATAAAACTACACATGCGCTTTAGAAGCTTATTCAGAGTCAACATAACTGTAGTTACCAAAGACAGTACATTAAAAAAAGTCCACATATGTAACGATTGTATATAATAAGCCAATTCAAGAAACACGGTCACAAACTAAGTAGAGAGAATTAGGCTACTCACATCTTTGCTCGGGATACATAGGCTAGTATGAATTTGCACCGTCCTCCACGAAAGAGAAGAAGCTGTCGCACAGTATCAAAAAGCAACGGAACACTTGACTGCTGAAAGCTTACATGTTGTCAAGGACTTCCCATTTTTTAATCTATAAGTAAAATGATTGCAGAGGTACAAGAGACAAATGCAACTAACACCCATTTCAGGAAATATATTGATCTTAGTTGCACTGTTAGGACACTTAAGGAGCTAATAAATTATCAATTAAACCAGTAATTTAATCAGATTATTTAAGGACCATTGCACAAGTAACAACAAGTATTCAAACCATGTACCCAACCACGTATATGTGCTAAGCGTCAACTATAATGTGCGAAGTGTCAACTATAATGTGCTGTGATAAATGCATGAACTCAGAAAGCAACAGTTTAACATTCAAATAAGAAGTCTGACTGAAGCCCCTTCTTACCAAAATTCTATCTCCGTACACCAAGCCATTCAGATTTAGGACATTATCAATGTGACAGCTTTTATTTCCAACATTCATTTCAAATAATTATTTCTTGCCACATTGAACATTTGGCATCTTCTGATTCACCAAATGGGTGAGGCAATAACTTGGAGCAGGTTTTTTTGGCTAATTGAATATTTTCCATAAGAAAACCCTTTATGTTCTTTGGGTGATATTTTTTGAGATAATTATGTCCATATTAGTCCTAAAACTACCCTAAATATAATTTTTGGCCACCTTTGGTTTTAACACACAAGATTGGTGCTTCTGCGAAGCTACACGGGCAACAACTTAAAATGACTCTAGATAAAGACTAAGCCACAGTTGCTAGGCATGCAAATCATATAAAAGTATATAATCTTTTTGCAAATTTGATTGCATTATTATGAAAGAGACAAGAAATTGATATAGGTGGCATTATCTGTAGCAGCCAATAATCAGGATATATATGTCAGCTCCAAGAATCAGATCAAATCCTTCTGAATATCTCTGTAAAATTTCGTTTACATGATCAGAATTTCCCCACTCTAACTTCTCTGCTGCTACTTCTGCACATAAGATGCCAAAAGGAAGACATCAGTTAGTCTGAACATGACTAGTCCTAAAGAGTTTATATCCCTCACCGGCAGAACAACTAGGGTTCACAGAAGTTGCATGAAGCTCTGTATTTTTCTTGAGGATCTAAAAAGAAATTAAAGATGAAAATCATCAGAACATGAGAACACTCAAGAAAGCAACTTCTATTACTTTAAGTTCTGAATTTTAAAATAATGTTGCAACCTTGCCTTCAGTACTTCGTCATTATGATCAGTTAACACAACTTGGCGGCAAAATCTGCCACAGAGTATCCCAGTAACTCCTGCACTTGAGGAGACATCAGTCATAGTCAGATCAGGGATTCGATTGAGGCTTATCATATTGATTTGCAAAGAGTACAAAAATACATTGGAAAGTTTTATGGATGTAACAAACACAAGCATAGAAGTAACATTCTCATAGATAGAGTCACCGATTTTCCAGCAGAAACAAATGTAGAGCAAGTAAGATTACTTCATTTACTTTTCACACAACCTCCCATACCAAAAATACCACAGAAAAGATGAACCAATTGAAGATAAGGTATCATCATGTCACCCATTGGTTTCATAAGGGATCAGATGGAATCTTTGTAGTGGCTGAATGACAATAACTACCCAGTCTCAAGCCAATTCAAGTATCAGTCTATCAGTCAAACCGAAACCAACCTCAAGTGTGAATGCGTGCATGTGTCAACTCACATACAGAATAGAATAATATCTCATGCAAATGATTTGAATTTTAAAATTCTACCCATCAATTACAAGGCTTTTCTCAGTTGGTTTGTCTTAAAGCACTGATACTTAGGCAAGGACAAAATCAAGCCCCTGCTCTGTGAGCCATATGTTTGGTTTTCCAAATAAAATATTACAAAAAATTGATATACATATTTACAAGAGAGAAAGATAGTAAAAACAAGAAATAAAATAGGCAAAGACCATTTCTCACCTACACCAGATCCTAACTCAATAACAGAACACCCTTGAAGCATCTCAGCATGTTTAGAGAGATAATCATTCAAAAGCATGGCACCAGGCCATACCAATTGCCCTGTCAAATCAAAATCAGCTGTCCCACAAAGAGTTAGTATACAATTCAAAATATTAACTTAATTGCATTAAAGAAGAAAAGAATTGATACATTAATGCTAAATATATATATATATATATATATAATTATAAGTAGCACCAACAAAAAAAGAGAGACTTTCAAGCCATAAAGAATTCTAAGTCTTATGTTTTAGAAACCCAGAAAGTACACAAATGGCATGGGTTAAAAAAGAAATGAAGGAAAACCAAGTGAGATGCATGACATTGTTCAGAAGAACTGGTAAATCTATTCAATAATAAATAACAAGACCAGATAACTCTCTAGCATGCAATCTCCAATCCTAGATGTACGTTCTCCAATAATCTGCGATCATGGAAAATGCATTAGATATCTCAAAAACTGATAAAATTTCTTGTTGTCAAGTCCATCTTCAATTGACTGAAAAAGTTCCAATCTTTGTTCCATAAACAGCTCAACTATCATATATGACCAGACTGATATCAATAATATACAATCACAAAAAAGAATCATCACTTACTCTCACATCGTCATGCAATAAAATAATATCAAATAACTTGCACAAATTATTATCTTTCATGTCTATTTCTACTACACTTCTACAGTTCTACCGTTATAGGCTAATGCCAGAAACCAACAACAAATGGGTCTAAGTCTGATAAATGGGTTTTTGTTTAGTTCACTGTATTGAATGATATTCAGTGAAAAAGAACTCACTAGAAGCAGATTGCAGGCAAAAGAGCTGAAGTACATGAGACCCAAATGTAAAAGTGCTCAACTGGTAACTGTACAACAAGAAATTAGCAAACAAACATGAAACATAATTATCGTCAGATCAGAAGGAGAAAAAAAACAAAACAAAGAGAGAGAAGAAGATTAATTTGGAGAGAGTGTTTACTCGTTATTGATAAAAAAAGATTCGTCTAAGCAAACAATTTCCTCTTCTTCTTGTTTCTTTTCTTCTCTGTTAGTTGTTCTGCTTAACTCATTCGCAATCATTTTTTCCCCTTCTTGTTGATTTCGCCTCTTTACTTGGTTCGCTTGTTTTGGGCTTGTTGAGCGTATAATCAAAATGGGAGGAAAGGAAGCGGTGCAGACTGCAGAGCAAAAGGAAAGAGCACTCTCTCTCCCTCTTTTTTTTTTGCCTCTTTCTTCTTCTTCTTCTGGTGAATAACCTTTTTTTTCCTCCTTTCCTTCTTTAATCCAAAATTGCGGTATTAATTTGAAGACAAAATTATTATTTAGTCCCTGAGCTATTGTCAAATTGATTATTTCATCTCTCTGTTTTGGAGAATCAATTATAGAATGCCAAGTTTAGTGTCCTTCCAATAAAAGAATCCTTCCATCGTAATGTTTAGTCATTCCATTTGATTTTATTATTAAAGAATAAAAGTATGGTAAAAGTTAAAGAAGGAAATTTTCATCTAAAAATGCTCTTAACTTTATCCATATTTTCCATCTCAATTTTCATCTCTCCTCTGCCTCCAACATGATCAAAATACTTTGTCCATGCAGAATCCTTGGTGCCCTTTGATTTTTCATGACCTTTCAAGTGCCAAAGGGAGCTTGAATAGACTTGGTTTCTGAGGATTCCTTATGGAAAATCTTTCTCATAATTCTGCCATACTCTTGTTGTTCTTTTTCTCTCTTCGTCTCTGCCCTTTCTCATTGTCTCTCTCTCTCTCTCTAATGGCTACTCTTGGTCATACCCTATTTGTTTTAGTGGTTTTTCTCAATGGATCTTTGATCAAGGTCTTCTCAATCTTATAGCATTGTAATTATTCATTCTACGAAGATTGCAAAGAAAATTGATAATATAATAAAAGATAAGAGAAAAAGCATCACCTATAGTATGGGGTTACCACTTGGAATTGTAGCATAAAAAGGCTTACCAGAGAAGATGGGAAGCAAAATCGAGGCATGACAAAGAAGAGCATTACAGAACAATCCCAAAAAAAAAAAAAAAATCTTCCTTTTATTTATTGTTTTCCCCTTGTCTTCTTCAATCTTTTTATCATTGCCTGCGCTAATGGCTAAATATGCCACTGTTCCACTCTTTTTCATGTCCTCTCTTTTCTTCTTTTCAGGGAAAAAACTCAAAGTAAAATCTTTAGATTCTAATGTCAAAACTTAAAGCATGACATGATTACTCAATACCCTCCCCTTCCACTTACATTCTCTGACTCACCATTTCTCTTTGTTCCTTTCTTGTGAGTTCATAGAAAAAGAAAAAACATAAAAAAAAGAAGCCCATTACACTAATTTCAGTAGTGTTATTAATTTTAGAATTAATAACCAAATTTTTTACTAGCTAGATTATAGAATATTTTCTTTTTCTTTTTCTTTTTCTGTTTTCCTTTTTATCAGAAAAGAGGAGGAATGTCAAAAACATATACAGAAGCCAAGAGATCAGAATTTTTTTTTTTTCCCTTTAAAAGTAAAAGAATATTAATGCTTCTACTTGAAAGCAATTGTTTTTCTTTTTGTAAGTTAATTGTATTAATATGCCTCCTATAGCTAATGGTGCTTTTTTATACAAAAGATTTGTAGTAGGATAGTTAGAGTGTCTAAGATCACATATAGCCTATGGGCAAATCTCTCTCTCTCTCTCTCTCCCTCCCAATATGTAAAACTATTTTCAAATGCCCTAATTTATAATTGGATTATGATTGAATACTTGCAAAGTTTAAAAAATTATAAGAAAAATCGGTAAAAATTTATGTATTAAATCATTTTGAAATTGATGAATAAAATTGCATGTATGATAAACCATGTTGATTATTTTATATTAATGATATACATGCATTAAAAATGAGAATTCTTAAATTTTGAATTCCTAACTTTCAAGGGAAAGATCCAAAACCAACTAAAATTATTTTTTGCATGACACCAAGTATATTTTGACATTTTGACCAAATCTTACTTAAAAATTATTCAGTAACATATGTTTTGGACTTACTTTTAGATGTTATAATAATATTTTGTGAAAAATTAACTCATGTAATGTTTCGATTTTAGCTTTGCATAAAAAGCTACTAAAAAACAGCTAACAACTATCAAAATAATTAATTTTACTGAATAAATTCTAATTATTTGTTCTATAATTAATTAATTAATTATGAAAAGGAAATTATTAAAAGAGATAAAAAAAAAAGGGGGGGATAGAGATGAACATGAAATCTTCATTAGCTAGCTATATAACTCTTTCTAGAAAATATAACGAAAGAGAGACATGTCATGAAGTAGCTTATAATTGCCTGCAACTTGAGCCCCTTATCTACAAAGGCTTTCCTTCTGATACAGTCTTAACCAAAAACATCTGGCAGCCTACAATAAAATAAATGGAAGAAGCTTTAATGATCAAGGTAGCTAGAGGAAGAGAGACCCCACCATAAAATACTATATGCACTATATCAATTCTTGCTGATGACCAATCACGTCTTGATGCACCCTCTTCTTTCCGCTTAGAGAAACTCCAAAAAGCTTTATATTTGATTCCTCATTTAAACTACTACTAATTGAAGATTTTGCCAAACCAAGATTATTATTAACAGAACCCAATAATTCAACAATCTTTGGAGAACTTGCATTGTAATTAGTACTCTTTTGCTCATAATTAGGCATTGTAGGCTTTACATGGTTTTGAATGAAATAGATAATGTCATTATAAAGGGTTTTCATATGAGAAAGTTCTGATAAAAGCATGTAATTTTTTCTTCTAAGTCTTTGGTTATCTTCTGATAGAGCAGTTAAGATATCCTTGTTGGTAGGTTTTGGAGGAGATAGAAAGGAAGAATCAAGATTGTTGTACCCAAAATTTTCTTGATCTTGTTGGAGAATTTGAGGTAGAGACGATGATTGGTTATCATGGAAATGTTGTTGGTGATGGGTTTGTGGTGTTTTTCGCCTGTGGATTTCTGTCAGTAAGTGTTTTGCTCCTTTTCTAAAGTACTCATTTGCAAACTCCCATCTCTCTGCAACTACTTTCTTGAATCCCTGCAGTATATTACATTACATTTTCAAGATTAGAGAGGAAACTTGTTAATAATTAATAATTAGGGTTCCCAAGAACTAGAAAATGTTTTATGGAAGAAATTAGTAAAACAAACTATTAAAAACTATGAACTTTCTTAACTCCTAGCCTAAAATGTTCAGAATCCAAACCTTGATAATCCTTTCCAAATATCAAGAAATACAAAGCAAATGCAAACATATTGATGTGGAAAATCAGGACATGCAACGTATTGATGAAGAAATACAAACTCAAATATGCGTGAATTTTGAAAGAAAATATATATATTAATAGAAGTAATTAAAGAGATCTAAATGAGAGGTACTCTTACATATATACAGAGAGAAAGAAAGAGAGAGACACATACATAGGTATTAAGTTGCCTAACAAAGCTTGAGAAGTTGTTGTGCTTGAAGTAATTAGGAAGAAGATCTCTGGAAAACTCAGGAGGTCTCCAAACAATAAAGGAAGTTTGATCATCACCCCAAGAAACAATATGATCAGTAAGAGGGTCATCAACTAATTGATACGTCTTTGTTAAAAAAGGAGCAGGAACTGCCTTTTGTGATTCTACACAGAAAACCATCTCTTCAATGCTACTGTTACTTGATCTCTCCAATGTAAATGCCATTACTACCCACTTGTTCTACTGCTGCTAGAGGAATTGAGAACACTACTACTTCTTGAAATGGAACATTCACTTCAACTCCCCTCTGTTTTTAAAGCAAAACATTAACTCCTCTCTCTCTCTCTCTCTCTCTCTCTCTCTCATTATAATTTTGTAGCTTTATGAAGCAGAAACATATGACCATGTCACTTAAATAAAAGCTATGGCTACTCTTTTTCTCATTACCTCTTTCTTTCTCTCACTGTAGTTTCTAACTTTAAGAAGCATATGACTATGTCAGTAAATTAATTAATATTTATACGTATAATATTTTTTTTTCTAGAATTATATTATTCTATGTATAAAATAAAGATCCAATGAGCTATTTATTAAATATTGATTGTTCCCTCGGATGCAGTATGTATGTATGGTGGAATATGCATCTTCAACTCTCATGATCAACTTTGTGCTCTCTCTCTCTCGTGTGTGTGTGTGTGTGTGTATGGAGGCACAGATTCTAGTCTTTAAAATTTCTTTTTAAATTTTTAATAATTTAAAATTTTAATCAAACATTTAATTAGTGTTATTAATTTTTAAATATATTTCACAATTATGCACTAATAATAATTATTTAAAATTGAATTAAAATTTAAATTCAAATTTATTAATCTAAAGTGTTTCAAGGTTATAAAATTAAGTTGAATTACGTATTTTTTGTATCCATTGCTCATTATATTTAATTTCTTTTTTTTTTTTAAAAAAATGTGAGTATCAATTGAGTTTGAAAAAATAATAAAAAAAGGCTTATTTAAGGTGCTTCAAGCTTGACTCAGTTTTATTATATACTATATATTATTTTTTTTTCGAATTAAAAAAGGTTACAAATAGTTGGGCTTAGCAAAGGAAGGCAGTGGAAATTATATTTTTCTCCCAGACATAAATATCCAAAATCATATGCTGATTTCTGAATTATGTCAATATGAATCCAAGACATAGTTGAAAAGTTTCTTGTGGATTTTATATAATATTTTATGAATCTCATCATCTCGACTCAATCAATCCAAATACGTAGAAGGGCTAAAAATAATTTTACTGGTAAAATTAAAATATTTTTTTTTTTAAAAAAAAAAATTATACTGAAAATTTATTTTTATTTGGCAAGATTGTGTCTTTTCTTTTTTTTTATTGAAGCTTGGTTTCTTTCTTTAACGGATAAAATTTCCTAAAATCAAACTTATTCATTTAATAAGCAAATTTACAAAATTAAATTTAAATTCGGTTCATCTAGAAAATAAATTTTAAAATCTGTATTTATATTAATAAATAAATTATTATCAACTATTTATTAATTGTCATGAACAATTAAATCAAATGGGTGTTTGCTGACTCCTCACATATAAACAATTAATAGGTCATGTGTCAATGCACGGATAGATTTTCATTAATAAATTAGTATTTTTATTAATTAATTAAAAAAACAAAAACATATAATTCCAAACTCTTTACAGTCCCAAGGAGAGACATTATGTTCTTCTGTGGAAGGTTGTGAGCACTAAAATAAATTAGTTCCTTGCTAGCATGAAGGAGAACAGAACAGAAATCTTAATTAATTTATACTCTGATGAGTTGAATTTAAAAAATCTGCACAGTCTGCTCTCTTCTCTTGTTGCCAGTAAAAAGGAGCACTCTGCATTGGGCTCATTAACGTACAGCTAGATGATGATTCCTTTTTCTACTCTTTCAATTTATAACTTCACAATTTTCACAACTCTTCCAATATCAATTTTTCATTTTTTAATACTTGTGAGAGTTAGAACAAAAACTAACCTCAATATATGCAAATAGAAGCAATATATATATATGCCTATATAAATTATGTTTCACGAACACTTTGAAAGGTCTAATATATTCGGATTATACGGTATTTTTTGAATATTTTTAGAAACCGTGTCGAATGTTTTGAAAAATATGTATTACATTTTTTATTAGTTTCAGACATTTTATAAGTGCACTTCTAATACATATGCTTGGAGAAAACTTCTTGCAAATAATAGGGGTTATTTTTATAGTATTTTTAATGTAATTTTTTTTAAGAATTTTAGTACTTTTAATTAGTTTTTATTTATATTTTTATTTAAAACTTCCCTGAATCATATTTCAATTGATCTTAGGAATTTTATAAAAAATTTTTAAAAAAGCGCCCAAAAGCGACTAAAAGCTAATTGCGCCGCTGAAATTGCGCAAGAAACACATTGGACCGTGCTCTCCAGCACCTTGTGCTACTATGTAGAGTTCAACTTGGGCCGAAATTTCATATTAAGTCAGTATTGCCTATATCAATCTACATGAAGATATTATCGGACATATCTTATTAAAGCTGAGGGTCTTATTTAGACACTGAGAGAATCTTAATTAAGAAGAAATGCAAAAGCTAAATAGTATTTTTTATCTCGAAAAGATTTCTTCTTCAATAGAGATTTACTTTTCTAAATAAATATGAAGATATTACAGACACTCCATATAAAGAGGGAGACTATCCATAACTATTAGTCAGTGTATGTTTCATCTTTGATCTATTATTCTCCACTCTATATAGTTTTTCTCTCTTTAAGACTCCAAATATTCAAATTGGTGTCGAGATTCACGGAAGCCGCTCAAGCTAATCGTCAATTAATTTTTATTTCTAAACATTCTTTTTGTTTATTTTACATTGTCGAATTATTTACAAATTTAATTGAATTTAATTTATTTACTATATCAGACTAAATCTTTCTACTAAAGATATTACATTGCTTAAATTCAATTTCAATTTATAATATTAGATTTGATTTTTTTCATTCAAGTAAAATTTGTTATTGATCTTAATGCTTTCAGATATAGTTTTTCACTTGGATTGGTTTATTTTATTAATTATGTCGAGAGAAGGGCTTTTGATATGAACATGGTTATAAATTTTATGAAAATAACAACTTCATGTGAAAGCTAAATGGTTTAACTCGTGGGATGTTTTTATAAAATTAAAGGCATTAATTTGTGCATTCTTAAATATTCATAAGAATTTAATGATTTAACATGTGTTTGGTTGCGCCATTAAGAGATAGGTAATTAATTGGCTTAAAATGGCTAATAAAATATCGATAGAGCTTATTAGTGATTTTAGAGTTATTTCTCCTTCTTGAATAATTAAAATTGATTATCAAACTAATAAGATAGATTAGATAGAATTAATTAAAGTCAAATTCCCTAATAACCTTTAAACCTTGATTTATTCTCTATAATTACTTGCTTGATTTCTTTCTAGTTGCTCTATTTTATTTCTTTTATTTTTAATTATATTATCTTTATTGCTATTTAAATAAAAGTAGGTCAACAGAAACTTTCGCACTTGATAAACAATCATCGTAAAACGATACTCTATCCATTCTTTATTATTTATTACGATTTCATACACTTGCGAATACTATAATTGATTAGGGACACCTTTAAAAGTTCATTAATAAAAATATTATATTATTTTCACAATTACATATTAGATAAATATTTATACTTAAAATATAAAATTAAAAGGCAAACAAAGGAATGAAAACTCTATATTATGATATACAATTTGTAAAGCATTAATTTGAAATTAGTAATTTACAAGACTTTCAAAAAAAAAAAAATAGTTGACAATAAATTAAAATGTATAATATTAATGGTGATTGATTTGATTCTTTTAAAATGTTAAAATTCTTAAAATTATTAATTTATCTCTAAATTAGCCCTACATCAACTATCATTAATGTTAAAGATGTAAAATAGGCAACTAAGTGCTTTTTTTAACTTTATATTACTGAATTATTTATAAATAATTATTTACTTATTTGAATTTTAATAAATATATTTATTTAATACAGCGCGCGCTCTAAATGTGTTAATATCGTAATTTTTCAAAAATTACCATATTCTTTATCTGTATCATAACATGTCTCATGTTTTATTCCTAAGTTAGTACAACCTAGAATATAAATTAAGATACTTGGGAAGGGATTCTAGAACTTAAAACACCAAAATCTATAGGAGAAAGATGTGTATTTTGAGGTCCAATCAACTTGAACATTGCCTCTCTAAAGATATGAAGAACCAATGATCTCAGCATGATCGGATAGTGGCGGACCTAATCCAAATAGTTTGGGGCTATAAAATAATTTTACTAAATTACGGGCGACAAAATTAAAATATGTTTTTTTAAAAAAAAAAAAAATACATTAAAATTTGATTTTCTTTTTCGGTGGGCCAAAGGCCTTTGGCCCCGCCCTGTGTCCGCCCCTGTCACCAGGGAATCTGTAATTCCTTGCACGATCTGAAAAGCTATAAGATTATATCTCTCAACAATAGTATTTGAATTATTTCTGATATTGAAATTTAAATAATTTTATTTCCGATATCATTAAATTAATTCGAATGCTTTTCGATTTTAAAAACAATTCTTGATGAAAATTTTTCATTTATGAAACAATTTATAATTGAGATCTTCCATTCTTTTTATCATTGAAAAAAGTGTAATCAATAATCAAATTCCATAAATAATGTATATGTTCATAACTAAATAAAATTTTCTAATTTAATTTTATAACCCATAAGTTGATACTTAATTATCACATAAAAATTTTAAATAAAATATTGTACTTCTAAATAAAATAAATATATACTACGGTTTTATTTTTCTCCGTTCATAAAGACATGAATTATTTAAATTTAAAAAATAAAAATATTTTCTCTAATTTATTTTCTCCTTATTTTTCATTTTTCCCCATTATATTTTCTCTAATCAATCTAAAAATTAGCAAAAAAATAAGTCAATACTAACTATTCAAAAAATTATATTTAATATTTCTAATTAAATATATTTTTCGAAGTAGACAAGAAAATATTAAATATCCAATATCTAACGTGAGAATTATTTTTTTGTAAAGAATTTATATTTCCTAAAATAATTATAACTACAAATCAATATTATTTTATTTTAAAAATTAATACAGAATTTATTATACAAAGAAAAGGGAAATTTATTTATTTAAAAAAAACTTTTACTATTAAGGATCAAAATTAAAAATAAGAAAAGGGAATAAGTAATTTCATTGTACTTTTGCTTTTTGTTCTTTTGCCTCTCTCATTAAAGTAAGGTTTTTCTTGAATGACTCTATTTTCTAGGGATTGAATATGCCTGGAAAAAGAAATACAGTAGTTCCATTTTCAGAAATAAATAAAATTTTTAAATATTTATGCTGGTGTGTTAAGCAATGATTGGTTGGTCCTCTAAATATGAGACTGTGGAAAGAAAAATAAAAATATTATTTTGAAAAAAAATTTAATAAATAATGAAGAAGATTCTATTCCAAATATGACCCAGTCAGAAAAATTGGCAGTGGACAAGTTATGCATTGCATCACATGTTCTCTTTTCTTCCTCCATGTGACCCTCTCTCTCTCTCTCTCTCTCTCTCTCTCTTTCTTTCTTTCTTCCTTTCTTTCTACTTTTCCTTTTTAACACTCACTATTTACTAAGAGCTAGGGTTAGGCTTTTGTCTCATGTTAGCACAAATCTAAATGCACTACATGTGAACATCAACAATCTTGATTGAATATCCAATTACATAGATTCACCCAAAACTTTATTACTTTAATTTTCTAGCATTTCTAAACTTTAAACTTTGAATCTGTAGGATAAAATTATGTATTTTGATAATCGTTAATTGTTTTAGCATCATTTAACTATTAGCTATTTGAGTAATTTTTTTATAAATTATTAAAAATCAAATATTATATAAATTAATTTTTTATAAAATGCTATTTTAAAAATTACTTAAAAAATTAATTTATACGCTATATTATCAAACGTTATGAAAAATAGCATTTAATGTTTTGAGGAGCTATTTAAAAAGTTGCTATCGAATATAATGTTTATAATGGTATTTTATGCACTTATGTTTAGGATTTTTTATTTAATGTGTAGTTAGCATAAATTCTAAATAATTATAAATTATTGATATTTCATAAAAAAATAAAATATGGATAAAAGGAGCAAGAAAGAAGAAATAACAAATAGGTAAATAAATATTTTAAAATAAAAAATACTCAATCTCACCCAAATCATGAAAATGCACATGCAAAGGATCCAAGCCAACTTTTAATTCATAATAATGGATTAATATCCCTTAAAGAAATGGATTTTTGGCATCATGAGCTCTCATGCAGTTGTCTCTCTTTAGAGTTACTAAATCAGAAGGATCATAATAGAATAATATGATAGAAAATCTAATGATAAAAGACAATGAGTGGATAAAATCTAATCTAATCCAAAACTTATCTTATTGAATTTTTATCCTTTGTGAAAGTGAGAGTGGAGATGCTTGAAAAAACCAAGAGTGATCAGAAAGCAATGATACCATTTTTATGAATTAAGCTCTTCAATTTTATAAAAGTGAAAGAGAAAAGAAAATATAAATTAGTGATGGGTTGGCCTGAAAGACAAAATTTGCTTTAGAGAGAAACATCATCCATCCTCTTTTCACCATAGGAAAGACAATAATAAATGGGTCAAGCTCTGGAAAGCATTAGAAAATTCATTCATTGTTGTACTCAAAAGTTTATGGAAAGAAAGAGCTATTTCATCTCCCTCTTATCTTTTTGTTTCTCTTTAATTAAAACAATTAATTAATTCTCAAACCTAAAATCATTCCTCACAAGTGTGGTTTAAACCATTTATATCCCTATTTGTTTAAAATTTTATTATCTATATTCATTCAAAATCCGTTTAAATATATCTAAATCCATTTAAAATTTTTATTGCATGTATCCATAAAAAATCATTAAAATACTCTTTAAATAGATAGAATACCACTGAATATTAAAATATCTAAATTGAAACTTATTTAAAATAGGCACCATGAGTATCTATTACCAAATCCATTTAATATAACGAGTAATGGATAACGGGTTCAAAAACCTATATCCGTACTCTATCCATATTTGTTACGGATTATTTGTAAACATTCCAAATATGTTTATAATCATATGTATTTTTATTAAATAAATCAGAATAAGACGATTTATAATTACTCGTATCCCTTTTAAGGGAATCAAAATGAGAAGAGAACTCTAAAATAAATATGCCGCTTCCATCCCTACTTAAAACGTATTTGTAGGATCAATATTATCTATTTTTATAATTTTCTTTTTTCCAATCCTCAAATTAAGCACATCATATTTGTCTTATAGTGTTATCTTATTTTATTTTTTAATGGGAAAATTTTCTAATGTGGACTTAAGTGGTGAAAACTGAAAAGAATGAGTCCTACGATGCCTAACTCTGCTATATAGACTCAGCTTTTTGGTTCAATACTCCAAAAGTTATGGGCAAAGTTGTAGTCATGTTACCTTCATTTATATTAATCAGACTTTTAGACAAATGTGCAATTCTATGATAAGTGCATCTCTATTTTACTATTGATGCTACTCTTCCCACACCCACGGGATTAAAAAAATATTGTAAACTGTACGGAAGACTTAATCTTTTTCTAAATAATATTTATTAAATTGATAATAATTTTTATAATACAAATAACTGAAATTTCAAATTTTGTATTTCTCTCATCTTATATGAGAAAATAAAAAAAATATAATATTTTTTCATCGCATTTTATTTACATGACTAAATAAACACGCATATTAAGAGAATTTAGTTAATAAAAATTATTTTGCCTTCTTTTTTCTCTTTACTTATTAAAATATTAATAAAAATTTTTATTTAATATTATTTTAGAAATATTAATAAATATTATTTAATATTAATAAATATTAATAAAAAAATAATTTTTTAAATATATAAATTTAAAAGTCTCTCAAATATTTTAGGATGTGCAAAAAAAAAAAATAGCAAGGAAACAAAATGGACGGAGAAATTATAATATAAAATAATAAATTTTATCCTTAAAAAATAGATAATTTGTTTAGAAAATGTCAAAAATTTTGTTTTCTACGCTAGATTATATTTAAAATAATTTGTTTCAAAATTTGGTGTGCTGTAAATTAATTATACACAAAATATACGAATGAAAAACAAAATACAAGAACCTAAGATCAAATATATATATTTTCCTTTGGAAAACATAAGGGCTGTGTGTGTGTATGACAGTACGTAAAAATTTTACAAGATTTGAGGGGCCAAAGTTTATATTTTTCAAAAAATACGGGAAAAAAATTTTAATTTTTAAAATATTGACGCATATTTCTGAAAATATATAAAAATTTTAATTTTGTAAAACTTGGGGACCGTCCTAAGCTTATAGTACCGCCCGTGACTGCTATACATTAACATAACTTTATTTGGTAACGGAAAAGCAAGAAATTAACATATAATATAATTCTCTATTAAAAAATAATTTATTTTTATAAATGATAAAACAATATTATGGATCAATTAACTTATTTTAGAGTTGAAATTAGATAAATTTAAAGTTAGAAATGAGATAATGAGATTAAGGAAAAAATTATTTTTATTAAATTATCATTTCTAACTTGTTCCGAGGTATCGACATTTTAATATATAATTACTTATAATTAAAATATTAGAAATCATATAGTAATTGCAAATTTATTGGGATCAAATGATGAAATTAGGACTTGAATTAAGTAAAAAAAAAAAGAATTTAAATCCTCTGTTTGAGAGTGTGAAAAGTTCAAAGAAGAACAAATAAATTCAACTAAAGATAATAATAAATAGATTAAATGAATATATTAAAATTACCTTTAGAACTATGAGATTGCAAGTTTGAATTGTTATTAGGTCCAAATTAATCGGTTTAATATATTGTCTCGCACTTAATTTTAAGTTTTGCTGCAATTTCGCTCTAATTTTATCTTTATGTCAATTTCAATCTAAATTTTAATTTTTTATTACAATTTCACTCCAATTTGATATTTACCAATTTCATTTTAAATTTTGACCTTTTATTGCAATAGCATTCTAAATTATACTTAAAACTTAAGTTATAAATAAAAAATAAATACACTATTTATCTTGGATTTAGATTAACTTAATACATTTATGTGAACGATGATTTAAGTTAATAGAAAAGATAATCTTTATGATTAATATTTTTAAATTCTTTCTTTATTGATAATAAGTAATATTTTAAAATTAGTTTTTTGATACACGGATTCTTTTTTTAAAAAATTGAATATAATTACTATTGTGGTTTGATTTTAATATAAATTTTAAAATAATTATAAAATATAAAACATACTAGTATCAATTTGTTTGACTTATAAACTATATAAATTATAATTTTTTTATCAAAATAGAATATAAGATACATATTATATTCTAACTTTTTTAAAAAATATCAAAATTTTAATTTTTAAATATTATTTATTATCGATTAAAGAAATAATTTAAAAATATTAAAAATAATAATAGGAATTATCCTTACTATTAATTCAAACTCTATTATTTATATAAATGTATTAAGTTAATACAAGCCAAAAGTCAGGAGTGAATTTATTTTTTATTTACAGGTTAAGTCCTAATTATAATTTAAGGTGCTATTGCAACAAATGTCAAAATTCATAATGAAATTGATAAAAGGTCAAATTGGAATGAAATTGCAATAAAAAATTAAAGTTCAAACTCAAAGTGAAATTATAATAAAGCCTCAAGTTGAGGGTGAAATAATATATCAATCTAAATTAATCAAAATAATAATAATAATAATAAAAGATATTAGAATTAGATTGAATTCATGTTTTATAGTGAGCAAACATTCTCTCTTTCCTTCTTTCTCTTAAAATCTAAAATCCAAAAGCTCTTTGTCTTCTTCCACGGACGGCCACTGGTGAGCTCTCACCTATGGTCAATTATTCTCTTATTTATTTATTTTTTTACAAATAATTTTTAAATTTGTATACAAATCTTAGTTATTGTCACCTAAATATTAGAATTTATTATTGTCCATAACTTGAAATTTAGTTCTCAATCTAGTTTTGAGTAATTGTTTTATCCTATTATAGTGATTTTGTCTAGTGTCTTTTGCTATTTAGATAGCTGTGCAGAAAAAGGTGTAGATCTTATCTCTAATAGAAGGAAAAAATTTAAAAGTAATTAGTTCAAACTTATAGAAAAACCATGAAGTCGAATGGTGGCCATGAATAGTCACCAGGTTGAGCTAGCGATTATTTATGGTATAAATATTATGATCTCTCAACTGGATTAAATATTTCAAATCAAGTTTGTATTTTTTTTATTCTTTATATAAGTGATTTATTTATAAAAATATAAAAATATATTGATCTGTATCCCATATTTATATAATTTATTTGATGAAATTTCTAGCTTGATTTCTTCTTAAAAAAAAGATATTAGTGTATAAAACTATATAATATAATAGATATTCATTAAGTTTATTAAAGAAATTATTCATTTCTCCAAAATTTATGGTCTTTGGAATAAATGGTTATATCTTTTAAGTTGAAGGTTATAACCTTTTAAGTGTAAAGTTATGTTTTTTAAAGATAACTTTTCTCTATCCTATAAATAGTCCCTTACTCCAATGGATTGGATAACTAAGATCCCAATGTATAATGAATTTCTCTCTACTCTCTCTTATTCTATCTATTACATTTCTATATATACTCTCTATTTATTATATTTCATAACACTTTATCAGTACAAAACTTTAGTCAAATTATATAAATTCATTGTAGTACATATTTGATTTTATGGAATTGCTTTTTTCTTTCAAATTAGTTTAAAAAATGATAACTTATAGTTTGCGACAACCAAAGTCAAAAGTTACGTATCTAAAGTGATTCGCATTTAAAAGGTAATTCTATATATAATTTTAATATCTATATATTTTAGATATGAATTGTACATATAAATTCAATCTTGGATTTTATATTTGATTGATTATTATACATAATATAATTTTATAATTAAATTAATATGATATTGTTATATTATAATGTGAAATCTTATAAAAATGGATTTGTGACTTCTAATATATTGATTATGAATTATTTATTTTTATATGTGGATATTATATGCCCTGAAAATACAACAAGGAAGAAAATTAAGGAATCAATCAAAATTGTACTAAAGGAATAATTTTCTTCCACTATATATTTAACAATTAAATATCTATTTATTTTATTCATAAGAACGTGAATAATATTTTGTATTATTGAATATGTTCGTGCAGTAGCATTATTGAAAAAAAATATGATACTATAACATATCGATTGTGAATTTTAAATTAGTTTCACTCTTTTTGTTATTTATATGAAGTGAATGAAATAATATATCACAATTCTGAACATAAATAAAAAATAATGACATATTTATTATTATGATATAAAAGATGTCATGACATGACATCCACTCAATTTGATCTATTTCATTCCTTAAATTGAATAGAATAATATATAATATTAAATGTAAGTGTGAATAATAACAATAATCTTCTAGTCATTAAAAATATTAGTAAGATCATTATTGAATTATTGATCATTGTAGTTGTGGCAAAAGATAACATGATATATTGATTACGTACTTATTGTATACTAGAATATATAAAAATAAATTTTAGCTTTGATATTCAAAGCTCTCGAAGAACAAATATTATTATTTAGATAAATAACTTTCATGCACTATATATTATAATTTATTTTATCTCGTATAAATTTATTTTGAAGATATTTGCGAAAATGAATATTATATAGAGTTAATAATTATAAGAATATAATTATAAACTAGAAGTTTCCACATTAAATATTTTTATTATTTGATAATGATCGGTTGTGTTATCTCAGATCAATATTGATGCGAAAAAAAAAAAGAATTGACTTCTTATATGTATATTTATTAAAGAACTAGAAGTTTCTTCAAATTTAATAATTTTTAATGGTTGTATTCTCAAAATAGTATTTATGAAAACAAACTCCTTTTTCATATATAGGAATATTGCTATTATATATAATAAAATTTATTCGCATGAAGATTGTCAAATTTATTGATTATTATGGATCCTGATATTAAAAAAGAAAATAAATAGCTGAAAATGTCAATTACTAAAAATAATAATATTATCAAATTTTGATCCTCAAGCTTGAGTGAACTAGAAGTTCTAAAGATAGTTATTTTGCAAACTATTTTAAATTAATTACTAAACTCGTACTAGAATCAAAGTCCCTAAAGGATAAAACTGCATATGTTAATAAATTTATCACACCCATTGATAGATTAATCAGGTCCAATGACAAAATCATTGAAAATAAAAATGAGTAAATATGTTATATTTTCAAGAAGAAATCTTAGACATGATTGATAAATAATTTCTAGAAAAAACTCAGATACCTGAAATCAGTGATTTTGATGAAAATAATGAGATCTCGATATGTTATGCCATATCCAAGAAAATATGGAATCAATATAAAATAAATATCGACTGTATTTTTACATATGCTACAACACTTAATATTGTGAAGAATTATAAAGATTTTGAATCTAAGTCTTATTGGGCATATAAATGTAAAATGATTGTCTATTTTATGTGATTCATTTGACATAGATATCTAATATAAAAATTCATAAAGAATTTAAGTTCCTTAAAGCACAAAATTCAAATTTTCGAGAAATTATATAGAGCTTTATGTGGATTACAGTCTTTCAATGATTAAAACATGCTTAAAGCATATAAATTGAAACCTTTGAAAATGTATTGAAGTAAATTATATAGATTTTTATACGGATTAAGGAAATTTGATGGTATAATCGTCATAAAGATATAGCTGAGCAAATATCATATGATTTATGGTGAAAAATAAATATATGACATAACTTATCAAGTTTCTATTTTTCTTTGATGAAATATATGAAAGTCTCTAACGGATTTAAATGCTTGCAGCATATAAAATATATTTGAATGAAATAAAGTAATCAAGGTGTATGTGGTACAGTCACCTCTGCATATAATATGATAAAAGAAGGTTACATAACTAATTTGTTTATGTATTTTTATAAAAAAATTTATATCTGAATTTGATGTTATTGTCGTATATGTTAATAATATAAATTTCATTGGACTCCAGTAGAATTCCAAAATGTAGTGAAGTATTCAAAAAAAGTAATTTGAAACGAAAGAATTTCAATATATAAAATTTTACCTAGCGTTGAAGAACGAACATTTTATAAATGGAATTTATGTCCATTAATCAATAAATATATCCAAAGGATTAAAATGATTTTCTAAGGATAAAACTCATCTATTAATAAAACTGATAATTGTGAGGTTATTTAACTAGATAAAAAACTAATTTCGACCTTGAAAAATGATAAAAAAACTCTTTAATCCTAAAGTACTGTATCTTTTTGTAATAATAAAAATACTATATCTTGAAATACTATAGTACCATACTAAGTATATATCTTAAAGATTATTATACTCATAATGATTTATATATGATTTACATTTCTTTATTTATGAAAGACGTCAGAATTTATATCTAATTTGAATTGATATTTTAATATATACAAAGTACATACAGTCTGCTTGCATATAAAACAAGTTACATAGTATTATAAGATATAATATTAAAATATATTTTATTTTCTGAAAGAATTGTACACTAAAGAAAGAGACAAACAATGATATATTCGTCAGGGAAAAAAATAAATTTTTAAAACACAAATAATACTGTACTTATTAATCTTTTAGAATTCTAATGTATAATCGCTCATCTTAGTAAATTTAGAGTCTGAATAATCCGTATCTACTACGGATTCAAAATAGTAATTTTATTTACTAATTAGAATTATTTTAGGGATCTATTTATTTGATTTAAAATAATTTATTATTATATGTTAACAGTACTTTTTTTCTTTCACTAAAATTTTTTTTCCAATGAATTTTTTCTTAGTAAGGTTTTAATGAGATATATTTTTGTGTAATAGACATTCAAGGGGAGTGTTATAAAATTATATAATATAATAGATATTTATTAAAAAAATTATTTATTTCTCTAAAAATTATGGTCTTTGGAATCAAGTGTTATATTTTTTAAGATAAAAGGTTATATTATTTAATATAAGATTATATTCTTTAAAGATGACTTTTTATTATCCTATAACTAGTCCCTTAATTCTATAGATTGGATAACTAAAATCCTAATATATAATCAATTTTTCTTTATTCCCTTTTATTTTCTCTATTACATTTTTATATAAACGCTTTATTTATTGTATTTCATAACAATTAGAGATTAATTACACTTAGCTTTCAAAACAAACGTTTGATGGGTATGAAGCCATTTTGGACTTTCCTTTCAAAATAATCTTTGGTCAATAGTCGTACGTCCTAAACAATTGGCATGTACTACAACTACTACAAATACAATCATATGAATTTCCATGAGTTTGGTTCCGACCAAATTCAATCAGTTCAAACCGAAATCAATCAGTTCAAAGTGAATCAACTAAAAAATCAACTCAAATTGATTGGTTTAATTTAGTTTGGCTATTTTTTAATTTTTAGTTGCTTTTTTAATATTTTGAAGAACAGAACTGAATTGAAAATTTTTTTCTATAATTTCAAAATTTGAAAACCAAAACGAATAGTGAATTCATTTCGGTTTAACGGTATTGTACCAAATAGGAGTGAGCATTATTCAATTGAACTAAACGACCATAATTGAAAAACTGAATTTTAAAAATATAGAACCGAACTGAACAGATTTTAACTAAATGAAGCAAACCGATTTTGTTTCAAACAGAATAGCACTGATTTGATTGTTTGGTTAGAACCAAAATATCTACTCGCCTTTAGGTGTCCTAAAGTCCAGCTCTAACAATAATTGTACATTGTCATCCTCCCTGTTTAGGGCAGCCTGCGTACAGTACATATGAAGTTAAACCAAAAGAGTACAATTGTTGTACAACTATGAAGCGTAAACCTATTGCTAACAGCTAGCAAGTACTACTCTGATGTGTGTAGTACATTTAGAACCAGTACTCATTCATATATAAGTATATGTTAGCAAATAACTTGGAATCAGTTACTTATTTCTTAGGAAAATCTATTCTAAAATTACTCTATAGCTATGTTTGGGAAGGGAAGGAAAGAAAATAAGAGAGAGAAAAATAAAAAAAGACCGTTACTATTCATTTTTTCTTCTGTTTGGTTAGAAAGGAAAATAAATGGGATGAAGGAAAATATCATTCTTATAAATTTGAAATTTTTTTACTTCCTTATAAATAATGGAATTTTCTTTCCATTTTCATTGGAGAAGGAAATATTTGAAAATTTTCTTTCCTCTCAAATTTTTTCACTCATTCTAAATAAGGAAAAGTGAGAATTTCAAGGCATTTTTCACTCATATTTTATTTTCTCCCACAAAATCGTCAATTCCCAAACATCATGTGGGTAACCATTACATGTGGAGGATTCCTACAGGAGCAACCTGAGATCACATGTGGACACCCTCACACATAACCCTTATCTCCGGTGGTTTATGATTCTGAGTTCGTATGTGTTCTCAGGTCGCCCCTGCCGGGCTTTCCTCCACCACTTGATCTTCTCTCATGATGAATGGTGCAGCACATTTCAACAGTGGGTCCAAGTTTGATGGTGAGTAGTCTAACCATTTTAAATTTTGTTCACTCTTATTTATTTCCATTTCAATTTTTTATGTATTTATTTCTATTTTAAAATTATACATTTCAAATTATTAATGTGAACTTATTATCTCGAAATTGAAAAGGAATTTTACATGTCAAGCAAGAAAAAAAATGGAGATCAACATACAATTTGAATCTTGCAATTAACTACATTGTTTTTTAAAAAATTTTGAAACTTCTTTTTATAATGTTCAATTTGAGTCTTGAACTAAAACTTGAGGGGGGACAAAAAAAAATTAAAGATGACCTTTTTAATCAATTTGATACATCAATTTCTATTCATGTTCAATTTAAAATAATATTCTTCAACTAATAAAAAATATTTAAAATTAAATTTTTTTTTTAAAAAAAAAACCTTGAATACTATTCTATACCTAAGTTCTAAATCTATAAGCTTCTTCAACATTAGAAGAACTTAAAATTCAGTAGATTTTCATGTTGGAAGCCAGAGCCTCAGACTGAAAGAAACATGGCACAACTTGATGGGCAACATCCCTTCAATTTCAGACTAGCAAAACCCAAATTAGCCTGGATTTGTAACAAGGCTGTAAAAAGACATAAAAGAGGAATACCAATTAAAGCATAAAGCATAAAGCATAAAGCCTTGCTGGGAATAATACCAGCTTGTCAGGGTAAAACCAGTTTACCAGGACTTCACAAATGTAACAATAAAATCAGTTCCATAAATGAAACTGCTCAAGCCAAAATGTATCACTCCCTTGCCAACAGCGCAGAAAGAGGTCTTAAAAGAAGTGTGTAAGCATGTATCAGAGCACGGGGTTAACTACTGACAGTTATGTATGTGTCTGCAACAGGTTTCTTTTATCAATTGCTACATACTTTCTCTGTGTTTGTGCTTGTATGCGTGTGTCTATAGGTCAGTTTTCCTAATGCCAGGTTTATCATCATAAAATGAATGCCATCAATAAATTAGGCCCATAAATAAATAAGCAACTAAACCAAAATCCTTACACCAGACTTAATGGCGAGTAGCTCCTCTTCCTTGATTTTCTTCCATACTCCATTTACAATTAAACAGCCTTCGACATCTGTCGGGAACAAATCATCTTTGTCTGATTCTCCACTTTCTGTAGTCACTCTTATCTTCTTAACATTTGACCTGTCCAATAAACAAATATCAAAACGAGCTTCTCGCTTACCAATTGCCTTCTCAAAATCTGTTTTATTACAATGAATATCAGAGCTAGGTTCTTCTGCATCACTACATTGTCTCAGTTCTGAGGATTGTGTCCTTTCCAATGAATCCACAAATTTTGTATTGACATCATCTTGGTCAAGGACAGGAAGACGGCCAGAAGACCCAAGATCCTGAGGCAACATACCTATTGGACAGGGGTTCCATGATTTCACCACAGTCCATCTGCTTGCACTTCCTGAATTACCAGCCAAAGTCTTCACAATTCTTCGCTTAGCTATACGCTGTTTAATCAGCTCTAGCTTATCAGCAGCCTTATGGATAGACTCATCTTGCTGGACAAGCATGTTGCTGAAACTCTTCAAAGAATAATTTTCTTCAGTGTCGACTGAATCTGATAATCCAAGAAGACTCACTTTGGTGAGTTTCTTTATCAAAAGGTTATTGCCTATAAGCTCAGCAAGATGTAGTGCCGAATCCATCAGCTGCTTGTTGCCATATGATGATATCATAAGACATTTGCGTATCACTTCCATCAGAATTGGATTTGACATAGTTATTTCTGTAGCAGAGACTTCATTTTTCACTTTGGCATCTTTTGGGCAAAATGGATTCAGTGATTTAAGTAGTTCAACAAGCCATTCAAACAAAGAAGAAAGTTGTTCAACCTTGAAAATTCCCGCCATAGACTCCATTGATGTAGAGCATGTTCCTAGATAAAATTTCCACAAAAGTCAACAAGTACGCAAAATTTTTGTAAACATCAAAGATATTGCAGTGGCCCCTTGCCATTCTACATCAAGCAATCCTAACATACTTGAAAGTAAACAGAAAAGGGGGGAAAAAAAAGACTGCACAAGAAGGTTCTGTTTGCAGTTACCTATTTCATATTTCAATGCTTCTTGAGTCTCAATCATATCTAGAACAGCCTTGAGAAGCATTGGAATTATTTCTGGTTCCTTGTTTGATAATTTTGTTATCACAAGCTTCCAATCATCCAACAGCGTGTGTATGTCTTCGCCAATTTCATCATCTTTAGGAAGCTGCAACAAGTTTGAAGAATCCAGAGCCTTGAGCAACAACTCCAGCAATACAGACAGTACTTCTGATGAGAAGGAAGAATACAAGCGAATGAGAATTTTCAACGTCTTCATACTATGCTTCTTGGAACCTGAAAATGTGCAGGCATCGTCAGCATATTTAAAGATAGTCTTCTCACATAATAACAGTTTATCTATGCATGCCTCATTGTTTCAGAACATATGCATTTAGAATATTTCAATATTCAAGACAAATGCAAAAGCTCTAATGAAGAATAGAGTTATGCATGAATATTTGTGTACACATAGGCAAAACATCCAAACCGAGAACACCGAACTTGAACAGTAAACAAGGGTATGAATGCCGAATTCTACTGAGTATACATGCAAGCACTTTTTGTAAACTAACATGAAGTAACTGTATATTGTGTTTGGATAGCTTAAAACATAAAATGTGTTTGGATAGCTCAAAACATTTTAATAGCTCATATGTTCACATAAAAACAAAGATAAGGTTTTGCAAAGAAACAGTCATGTTCAGATAATAAGGATTTAAACTTGTTAAGAAGGAGAAAAAAAATATGTTTCAACCAACTCCTAGAGCATTTATTTGAAATTACACACTTCAAGCAGGTACGTCATGATTTAAGTTTCATTGATGCACATAACTTGAACTAGAATATCAAATCCAAATCCTTTATTGCAACCTTTGATGGATTTAAATATAGAACTATGCAGTCATCATCATGCATTACAATCTAAATGATTTTTGATAGATAAAAATATGTAATCAACTTTTGCCAGATATCCAACAATATATAAATCTTAGATTATCTTATAGAGTTACAATTAAAATTATCTCAATATCTATTGTTTCTACCTGCACACAAGCTATCCTCATAGGTGAACTTGGTTGTTAGTCTACAGGATTAGCAACTCATTTGAAGAATAAAAACTCTCCTGTCACTCTCTGAATAAAATCAAAAGTTAGAACGAGCATCAACCAAGATACAACGCATATGCTTGTCATTCACACAGCACTATATTCTTTCAAGTGAAATGATGTCCAGCTCAATATTACTTTTCATATATGGCAAAGTCAGTGTCGCACAGACGTTTGCTAAGCATAGATATCATGTTAGTAACTAATTTTAACAAACCATGTATTGAAGTTCTAGATTTTTATTTTCTATGTTAACAAACCAAATATCCCTATTTTCTTCTATTAATAGATGCAACATTTACATACTAGCGAGTGATAAACTTCATCTTCATTTAAGAACAACTTTTTTTCCTTTCTTTCTCAGTCCTCTTTAAATAGATATATAATTTCACAATGCAACTGAAAATCACTAATACAGTTCGCTACTCTTTTCTCGACAGAAACTGATCACCATGAGAAAAAATTGGACTGCATCTAATGTTTGCAGATGCAGAAAAATTCATATTACCACTACATTTGACATATGTGAAAATTCTCTGATAAAAAAAATATATCAAAGCATATTGTCTTACCCCCGGATTTGGACAAAGACAGCTTGCCGGCCATAAGTGAGAAAAACTTATTGCGGCCACAGAGCTGTTCCCGATGTTTGCCACCTACAATCACGATGCTCAATAAGAATGAAAAAATCCTAGTGGTAACAATTATGGTTTGATAATTATAAGATACAACATTGTAAATTAAATTAAGCATGTAATAACATATGAAGGTTCACATTATCTACCAGGTATGATAACCAAAACAGCATTTTTATTTATTTTGTAGACACACAGAGGATTAACATTAAACTGAAAGCTTCAAAACCACTTCAACAACTGCACAACTTCTAATTACAACACTCTCTTTTCACTTCAAACACTATAATACTACCTTCACTCATGCAAGCACGAGTTTCTTAAAAAAGAAAGAGATAAGTTTTAGATGAAAATGGTATAAGTACTGATAATACTAAATGAATCTACATCTTTATGAATGTTGACAATGGACAACAGCCATAACGTTTAGTAGCTGGAAACTCCACAAACAACAGCCTGATCCTTTAAGCCCTAGGCAAGCTCTTTCACAAGGTCATCCAGTATAATAGATAAGTTATAGTAAAGCATCTATATAAGGCATCCTAAATCAAAGAAATGTCAAAAGAAAGAGTTCTATACATACGTTTCCCTTTGATTAGTGAAGCATCAGATTGAGGACTCTGCCTGACTTTCAAGCACAACGCTAATTCTCGGAATTTTGATTTGATTTCCTTCCTGATTTTAGCAGTTCCATCTCTCTGGAATGGAATCTGTTCAGTCTGAGGCTCCCAATAATATGATTTCAACCAATGAATTGCCTGATATTTTCAACAACAGATATGACAAAGTTACCATTTACATATATCAGATGCCAGAAAATAAATATTTTTCCACAGAACCCTTTATCAGCATATAATTCAATTCCTGAGAGTTCTTATGCAAAATGTGCTATTTGCAGACAAAACATTTTGTGTGAACAAGCAGAGCCTTTAATTGAATCTATTGGCCTTTCTGGACCTATTATGTAGTCCAAATTTGTTCAGCACTTGAACCTACCAGAGTCTTCCAGACTTCCAATAGAAATACAAATATGTATAAGGTTAGATTCCCTTGACATAGGACAGCCCTTTGCTTACATAGCTAATTGCTTTCTAGAGTAGCTTAGCTTGTGGGGTGTAGTCCTAGGAATTACCTTTGCAAAGGGATTGAACACACCTCATAAATGGAAGTCAAACATCCGAGATATATGTGTCCTGTTTAACTTTTACAAATACATATTAACTTCAAAACATTTTGTGGGACCAAGCAGAACCTTTGATCGAATCTATTAGCCTTTTTGGCCCTAATATCAATATGTAGTCCCCATTTGTTTACACTTAGAATCTCTTGACAAAGGACAGATAGAAGAGATTAAATAAACCTCTTAAATGGAAGTGAAACAGCAAAGAAATTTGTGTCCTGATTTTAACTTCCAGGCATAGTTAAATCATAATAGTCCAATCAAGTACTAGGGAATTCAATCACTCTATGGCTGCAACCATCATGATCTTTTTTAACTTTGTGAAAGTTAAAAAATGACCATTCATAGTTTAACAAGAATTAAACTCAAATTGCAATATAATAATACTTCTAACACATAAATGAACATTGTATAGAAAAAAGTACAAGTTTCTGGTCATGATTGACATATCGAATATCTTAGACTCAAAAATAAGCAACAACAATGGTTAAAGCCCCAATCAGGGGCAGTTCCTTGGTGGAGGTGGTCTTTCAGTACAATACAATCTCGTTGGCCTGGGGTAGCTTCTCATTATGGGATATATAGTTTGCAAGTCCGGGTTTTCCTATTTCTTCAATGTAAAGTAAGATCTCTAATATGTAAAAGAAATCATATCTTTCTCCTTCACGGTGAAAAATATAAATAGTGGCAATGTGGCTCAGAATGCTCATACCAGAAATGTGCCTACTCTCTGAAGAGTCTCCCTCTCTCTTCCCTAAAGTACACCCATCACATATTAATTCTCAAAAAATTTTCACCGCATTCTTCTCGAGATTTAGAGAGCCCGAAATTCTGCCTACCAAAAAGTTAATCAACCATTACTCTACAAGATTAGCAAAGCTATGGGACGGTACCAAGCACGTCAATTATCAAACCAACTCACCAATAATTCACAACAACCCAAGCTAGAATTCTACAGTGTATCATTGCTTAAATTCTATTAAACATCAGCTGATTCTAAAACCCTGTTTCTAGGTGAATAAAAATACCTGAAGGGATTACTAAAGAAAACAATCAAAAGTATAAAACATCTATTTGTAAAAGTAAAAATAAATAATTAACAGTTTCAACATCAGCTAGTAGTATCACATCAGTGCAAGTTTGGCCACAAGTTTTGAAATTTGTCCATAATCATTGTATTAGTGACCTGCCAATCATCCCTAGAAAGTAGAAACCAACCAAATTAATTATATGAAATTTACAAAATCCATAGATCAAAGAATTGAATTAGATGTTAGGTTCAACTCCTCTCCAACTTGGTAGTCCACAAAGCATAAAAACGACCTCCATGATAACAAAATCCCATTGATGAATTGAAATAATTTCCTCAAACAAGTTCCAATCATTTCATGCACTGTCAAAAGCTTACAACCACTAGATATAGTTACATAAAGCAGGAAGCAAACCATTTTCTTCTTTTGTTTCTTATGCCCAAAAAAGAAGACATCTTTAAGTAACAGTCAGTGTTCAGAAGATTAGTGAAGATTATCATAAGGATTATGCCTAACCTATTTCCTAGACAATAATTGCCAGTAAAATAAGAACAAAACCGGTTCAGTAGGGAGTTCAGTCCAATGGTAGCCAAAAGACACAACCATAAATAACTGACACAGCAGTTTTATTTAAAAAAAAAACTCCAATAAGTGAAGTAACTAATGATGATGAATCATCAATCTGAGTACAAAATTTTACAAACCTTAACTGCTGAATCCCGAAGTAGTGTTAGTGCAGGTAGATCACGGTGAGAACCCTCTACACTTGGAGCAAAATCAAGAAACAGAAAAATGAGTTCTCAATTTATTTCAAACCAATAAGTGTCAAGAATATATTTTACATAACAAATTAATGGCACAGCTACAGAATCTGTGACAAAGATAATCTGGCACTCCAAGCATATAAGCAATATTTAAACTTTAAAGAATTTACGATATGCTTGGTGGGTTGTAACAAAAAAAAAGCAATATAATCATCATTATATTAAAATCCTAAAAATAGCCCTGAAGAATTCAGGGAATTGCAAACTTATGATTCTACTACTCCTTAGAAAAATGCACATAAGTCACAAAAATATAACCTTAAACTACCAAAACAAGATCAAGCATGGTACCTAATTTTCTTTCCTGCTGGCTACATTAGTTATTGTCTAGAATGGGCTATGCAAAGGCTTACCATGCCGAATGTCAATCAGCGTACGTGGAATACCAATTGCACCAGCTGCCTCAGCAATTGAAATTTCAGTTTTTTTCCGTGTCTTCTCAACAACACAGTTCACAAGCCTTCAGAATATAAATCTCAATGTAAGCCTAACAATTTATATTTGCACACAGAGCCATAGAAAACTAGGTCATGTGATCAGATAAATGATAAATGCAGCCCGCACACAAATTGATAGCCAAAGATAGACATCATAAGAGTTGATAAATAAATGAAAATCTGCAATTTCTTTATATACCACGAAACTCATTGGCAACCAAATGGATTGGCACCCATGCTCGGTCGGCCTGATGAAACCCAGTTTGGTTAATTTAAAACTAAGAAGAAAAGAAACTCATGCATGTTGCCATGTTGGCATCTACTAAGTGCCAAGCTTATTTGCTTATACTTGGCTTAGACTTCCAAATGGCAAGCCATGAAAATGACTATATGTTCAATATGAGCTAATGAGCTCACGCTTTTGAAGAGAATGAATTCTTGACACTTCAAATTAACATGTACATGAGGAAATTGAAGAAGGACAAGAAAAAGTAGAACCTTTCATTGGAAGTTCATTCTTCTTGCGCTTATTCATCCCTAATGACGTTTAGGTGGTGAAACATAAAACCTTTATTCCATGATATAGTGACTGAGGATAGATTGGAAGCTAGTTATTGAGTTTATAGCTCTATTCCTTTTTATTTATGCTTTGTTTTATTTATCAAACAATTCATACTCAGTGACATGGAAAATTCTTTTTGTATAATGACAAACGTGGACGGCCAAAAAATAACATTAAATCTCAAAAAAGCATTTGAAGCTGGAAATGCATCACATATCATCATTTTGCAAATGGAATTAGGAGTGAACTAATGAAGAAGAGAAAACATACCTCAAGATAGCCATGCAATAAAGCATAGCCAGCATTTGCTCCGAATGTACAGCCTCACTTTGCAGGTCCTTTCTACAATTAAGAATATTTTATTGATTCCGTTTTGCTTGATTTGAACTTGTACAGATGGAAAAGCTTAAAACTGAAATCTAAACCAGACCTTTTTTTTTTTGGAAATTATATTACTTATCGATAACACAGCAAGGTTTATACCACAAATGACTGCAGAAAACAGAGAAATGGACAAACCAGGCCTTAATCAAGCTGAACACACATATCCTACACCCTTGAAATCCTATTTCTCACACACCAACATGAAAGACAATCTCATCTATTATAGCAAACCCCACTGCATAATAAGAACCTATGGATATAACTGCCTTCCTGTAAAAAAAGCAAAGGCAGCAATAAATTAAACCAACACAAGTGTTGATTAGAGAATCCTTAACTAACCATTAATTTACTGAACAATGCCATAAATGATCCAAACAGTAGCAGCCATCCAAAGCTAATTGGGCAATCGATCCATGAATAAAACAAGAGTTTCACAAACACGCAATGAAACCAGGGATCTAGAAACCCCTTGTAAACACAAATTTGGTTATCATATATTCTAGTAATTTTTGGCTCTACATCTTTTTTTTCATTATTTTCCTGATGCTATTTATAGCAAGAACATGACAAAGAGTACAGCAGTGAGAGCAAATTGCTGTTAGACAAAGGAAGTGCAATGCCCAACAAAACATCAATAAAATCAAAATCTGCAGAATACGATCAACTCCATATAATTACGCCAATATATGTTCAGAACAAATTAGACCCACGGTTGTCACCTAAATCTACCAAATTGGGAATAAAGAATTACCTGTAAAAAGGATCCTTTTGCTGAATTTCGATGATAGAAGCTGTGACATCAATCACCACCGGTAGGCATCCTCTGCTTCGCCATGTTGATATCTAAAATTTTTAAGGAAAAAAAAAAAAAGCTGAGCTGCTAGAAAGTAGGAAATACAAAATATTCAAACTTCACTTTTCACTTCTCATTCGTTAATTTAGACAAGGAAACTAATGTAACCTTTAAAAATAAACTTAAATCAAGTTACCAACCATTAAAAAAAAAAAAAAAAAAAGATGGAACAGCAACTGCTACTGATATTTTTTATTTTCTGTTCCCTCATGATTCAGCCTCATCGACCAAATCATGAATAAAAGAAAAAGCATAAGAAAGAGAGAAAATGTAGTTATCAGAATGGAACACAGTAAAGAAAAATCCAATTTTTATTGGCAGAAATGATCAGAGAACTTGATTTAGTCATTTGCACTGTGAATGCCAAGAGATTTCTTCATTTTCTAAGAAATTATTAATTTTCCAGAGAAACAGACAGATTAATTAGAGAGCGAAAGATAATCGGGTCTTACTCTTTCAAGGGCAGAGGCTATATTTTTAGGAGAATCAGAGAACAAAGAATCGCTAACCCATACCCACTCTTCCCAGTTCAACCACGGCACCAACTTGCAGCTGTGAGATACTGAAGAAGGTGATGACAACGAAGATTTCTCTTCGTTATCAGCATCAAACACAATGGCTTCCTCTTCGAATCCTAACAGTGACTCCATTGAACTAAAGTAACAGTTTTCTTCAAGCAAAACTACAATTTGAGAAACCTCTAGTCCCCTATGCTCATTATGATCGCTGCGATTCAGAAATAACATAAGGGATTCATTGACTGAGGCGTGGACTGATTGAGGACCAAGGATAGCGAGGAGATGGTCGCGTCTCACGTAAGGGTTGAAACAATTTAAGGGGTTTTTTATTTTCTCGCCAATACGCAGCGTTTGGTGGAGTTAGATTAGGGTTTAATTTTTTTTTTTTTTCCAATTCAAGGGAGACGATATAACCTCTCAAAAGGCCTCAAGTACAAATACCTCAAGTTTTCTCACTTGTTGCGGAATCATTCTAAATTGACATCTATATTTCATGCATACTCATCTTGAAACTTAAATATATTAGCACCTTCAAATCAAATTAAGGTTAAAGATGTGAATTAAATAATAAAATAGTAAGACCTACGGTGTACCTTTAATTAACTTAATTAAAGGCTAAAAATGGAGTTATTTTACCAACCACCAGTTGGTCCACTGGAATAAGGCATTGGAATCCCTAAGCAACGTCCAAAGTTCGAATGGTCGTCCCTATGATGAATCTCTGTAGAACTCGAATCCGGATAAGTCAGTTATCTCAGATACCAAGTAAGGTTTGGTAGGGGAGAAAAAAATTTATTTCATTTGTTTTGGAAGTGTGGAAATGATTTATTCAAAGTTTTAAAATGCAATTTAATCTGTTACAATAAATTAATATTTTTAAAACAGGTGTTGAGCTCAATGCTTATTATGCATGTTGATGATCTTTATGCAGCGCATATTTTCTTTATATATATATATATATATATATATATAGAGAGAGAGAGAGAGAGAGAGAGAGAGAGAGAGAGAGAGAGAGAGAGAGAGAGAGAGAGAGAGAGAGAGAAGTTATTGATCGAAAGTCGATTTCTCTATTGAGCTACCAAAATAACTATTAGAGAAATTATTCAAAATTCGAGATAAAAGATAGTTCTAATGTATTCGTATTGACCTATTTTATTATATTTCTCCTTTTATACTTTTGATGATATGTGTTGAAAGAGAATGAAAATAAAACGAAGAAAGGGCCATGGAATTGTGTTGAAAGTGATTCAAATAATTCAGTTGATAGGTTTTGTTGCTCAATTGAAATGGGTTTCTTTTAAAGTCTCATTTTTGCATAATAATTAGTGAATTTGAAAGAGAAAGCTTCAGAATAGAGGCTCTAGTGCTCTTTAGTTTTCGATATGTATATCAATCAAATCAAGATATTAAAAATTACTTTACTCAAATGTCATAGGCCCGGTATAAATTAGTGTGTTTAGGAGAGAGAAAGCTGCAAATAAAAACTGTCATGGAATAGATCGAGCAACATAAACCTGATTAAGGGAGAAGAATTTGGTTTTATCTCAAAATGGTGCCTTTTGCACATAACGTGTCATTGGTTAAATTAACTCAATGTGGTAAGACGGGCTACAAAAATAATTTTTTATTATTTTTCCTAACTCTAATTCCATATTTGGACACGAATAATATATAGGTTTGAAAATGCATGTGCCCAAAGCACAAAAGTCATCTTAGAGTGATTTAACCATAAGTATAAAAATTGAGGATATTTTTGTAGGTTAGGCGGTGACTTGATCGAACCAAGTCTTTGCAATTTCAAAATCTTCCTATCGAATGGCTTGTTCTCCCCAATTAGAATAGGTGAGCAAATTCCTTTCATTAGAACTGTACTCGAGAATTTCATACCTTTCACAAAAACAAGCTAATAGGTGGAGAAAATATGACCTGCAAGGACGAAACTTCATAGGAGATTTGAGTAGAGCGAAGTGGCTCCAAAGGTGTGGCCCCAAAACTGCTATATTAAACGAAATCAGTAGTCGGTACCTTCTCCATTCTTAGTTAAAAATATATTTTAATTAAGTTTGAAATTTAAATAGTTAAATATTCGCAAGTATCTTATCCATTTAAGAAGTACTTTCAACGGATTTTTGGACGGATACAGGTAGTAAATATTTAATCGGTTTCGAATATAATACTTAAATAAATATTTAAATTGGGTTTAGAATGGATATGGATAGTAAAATTTTAAATAAATACCTATACGGGTAGTTTAAAGGGGGTGTATTAGATTATGATTATGTTAGATTTTAAAAGAATCATTGAGTTCGATAGAATTGATGAATTTTCTAAGCTTTTCACAAATTCCATTAGAATTCTATATAGAGCTTTATGAAATTTGTGGGACTTTTTTATATATTTTAATTGACTTTATATATTTTAATTGACTTTGATGGAATCATAATGATTTTTATATATTCAATTAAAATTAATTTTAGGACCTAATTGAACAAATTAAATGGGTTTGGAGCCAAATGAAAAATTAAAAAACAATGAGCGATTAAAAAGCAAAATGCATCATCTTCTCCAAAATTATTATTTTCTTAGTTAAAAACTTATCAACACTGACAGTGAAATGCCTGCAATGACCAGCATCATCGGCGGTCATCCTGCTTTTATTAACTGTTATATTAAACGAAATCAGTTGTGGGTACCTTCTCCATTCTTAGTAAAAAATGTATTCTAATTAAGTTTGAAATTTGGATAGTTAAATATTCGTAAGTACCCTACCTATTTAAGAGGTACTTTCAATCGATTTTTGGAAGGATACATGTAGTGAATATTTAATCGGGTTCGAATATAATACTTAAATAGGAGTTTAAATGGATTTAGAACAGATATGAATTGTAAAATTTTAAACAGATACCTAAACGGGTAGTTTAAAATTCGCTGATATCTACTCTGTTTTCGTTCTATTAAGGAGTGTATTAGATCAAAAGTCTGTTAGATTTTAAAACACTTTCAAAATCTTTAGATTGGAGGATGAATTTGTGAATGACTTTTTTATTCATATATAACACTTTGAAATGCAATGAAATCAATAATTTTATAGAATCCTTCCAAATCAATAATTTTTTGAATACCATCAAATTTATATGGACATTTAAAAATCATGATTGAATACTATGAGATTTGTATGAATTTTATAGGAGTCTAAATAGAATACCACAAAATTTTAATAGACTCTAAAAGAATCTAGATTGAATACCATTGGAATTTTAAAATCTTTTAAAATCTAACAAATTTTTAAGATAATACACCCTCCTAAAATTCGCTGGTATCCACTCCGCTTTCGTTCTATTAAATGGTGTATTGAATTAAGAGTCTGTTAAATTTTAAAAGACTTTTAAAATATTTAGGTTGGAGGATGGATTTGTGAATGACTTTTTTATTCATACATAACACTCTAAAATCCAACGAAATCAATAATTTTATAGAATTCTTCCAAATCTGTAATTTTTTGAATATTATTAAATTCATATGGACTTTTAAAAAGTCATAATTGAATACCATCAAATTTGTATGAATTTTATAAGAGTTTGAATTGAATATCATAAAATTTTAATAGACTCTAAAAGAATATATATTGAATATTATTGAAATTTTAAAATTTTTTAAAATCTAATAAATTCTTAATTCAATATATCCTCTTAGAAGTTGCCGGCAAACTGAGCAACGACCCGAATATATTATCGGGTCAGCTTAAAGAATGTGGGCCCTGGCTCGGTGACTCATATAAGGAAGTGAGTCGGATCCTGAAAGAAACCAAAGCCTTGATTGTGAAGGATCCGAGATGCTCTACTGAGGATAATGACCGGTTTATAGATATGACGAAGAAGTACTTTGAGAGAAGTCCAAAATACAAAAAGCTCCACAAAAGACCTGAATCACGTTATCAGGTTAGCTTCTCGTCACTTTTCTTTTTTTGAAAAATTTAGCATTGTACTAAAAATCTTTTAAAATAATCTATTTTACAGTAATTTGTAACAAGTTGATCGTATATTGGGTCAATAAATCTTGGAAAAAATTCTGATGCGAAACAGGTTGGATCACTCCCACATGGATTAGAAGTTGCAAGGCATGATGAAGAGATGCTACAAAAGGTAAAAAAAAAAAATGCCTAAAGAGTACCAACCATTACCAAATGGACCTGATCTCAAAGAGCAATACATGTGGAGAGTAAATCTAACACCCCAGAACACTTGTTTCAAGGTATCATTTGAATGTCTTGATTTCATTCTCCAATTAATCCTTTTTCCTAATATATATTTGTTTTATTTATTTTTAACATTTCAGCTCTTGACACTATGTTTGGTTGGAGGTGAAGGAGGGTTATATAAAGGGAAGAAAAGGTAATTAACGTATATATCCCTATTTGGGAAGGGGTGAGCTAAGGAAGGATGGAGGTAAATAAGGGTAAGACTTATCTTTTTTTGCCTCTCGAATCTTAAATTTTTCTACGCCCTAGATCGGGGTGTAAGGGAGGAGAAGAAGAAACCTAAAATTAATTTATTTTCTAATTTTCTATTATATCCTTTGTTTTTTATTAAAATCCTATTTTATCCTTTATGGCTAAACCTAAACTCAGCCTAATAAATAAGATCACCCTACAATTATATCATATTTTGTTAGTGCAATTATAAAATTATTATAGAAATTACTAAATAAATAAAAAAATAATACATAACTAATTTTAACAGTAAATGGTATTTTTGTTTATTACTACTTTTTTCAAAATAAATTAAAATTTTATTTTTTTATTATTAAATTAATTAAACTTTGTATCCTTTCAAAAAAAAATTAATTAAACTTTTTATGAAATTATATATATATTTGACCTTATATAAGTTGAAGGATATATTATGTATAATTTTTTTATCCTTTTTGTAAAAATTATTTCATATTTACAAATCCTATCTATTTAATTGTATTGAAAAAATATAATTTAAAAATATTATAACAAAATCCGGTTAGTATTGAACCCGATCAGGCCCTTCGGTTTAGTGAACCCTTCCCTTCACCAGTTCAATAATCGGTCCGATTCTCATAACATTAAGAGATACTTTTGCAAATATGAAGCAAATTAAATTAAATTGAATTTCAAAATTTTTTAATATGTTGAGATACAATGACACCATTACAATAATCTTTAACATATTTTATAATTATGTAAGTCATGTTCACTTTGTTTTCTGCGTTAATAAAAAACTCACATCTAAAACAGTAAGTCAATAGGGGAAAGAAAATATTATGATATAAAATAAAGACATAAAGAATTTTAAAATATTCTTTTTAAGTAAAACATGTTATGGGTTACTAATCATTAAAAAAAGTTGAAGAGTTTTATAATATTAAAAACAATGAAGAATTTTATAATTTTAGAGTGAAAATTTATTTAAGTTAGGGAATAACTAAATAAAAAATAACAAAATACTACATTAATTTTATAATGTTATTAATTATTCAAAAAAAGTAATTAGTATTTGTTATGAAACTATATAATATAATAGATGTCCATTAAATTTATTAAAGATATTATTTATTTATTAAAAAGTTATATCTTTTACAATAAAGAGTTATGTCCTTAGTATGAAAGATTATATCCTTTAGTGTAAAGTTATTTTTTAAAGATGTCATTTTGTATCATATATATAAGACCTTAATTCTATGGATTGAAAAATTAAGATCCTAATACATAATCAATTTCTCTCTAGTATCTCTTATTCTAACTATTACATTTTTATATATACTCTCTATTTATTATATTTCATAACATATTATTAACACAATTTCGTTTTACCATTTCATTACATTATCAACACAATTTCGTTTTACTATTTTATTTTTTACTATATTGCTCACTTGATCAAATCGCTTAAAAAAGTAATAACTTATGATTTGCGATAATTAAAGTCAAAGTTGGTGTATTTAAATTTGTTTACACTTAAAAGGCAATTTTCTATATGGCTTTGGAAATTATATTACTATTATTAATTTACAATCGAATATGTGGTGATAGAAAACATAAATTTTAATTTATTTGTTGTATGTACGTATTAAATATATATTTTTTAAACTGAAAAAAGTATTATGATTCTTTGATTTTTGGCTTTAAAATATAAAATATAATTGTGAGATGGAATTTTCATATGATCATGATTGACGACACCATATTATTTTTTCGATTTTATGTATTGATATAACGTTGGGTTCTATTTATATTTATTATTGAAATCAACATAGAATTTTTATTACCTATATATATAGAAATTATTATTCTTATCATCTGGCAGATTATTATCCATTATTAGACATGAATGTGATGTTAAACTTATTGCAATTATTTTATGTGTACAATCATATATCTATTTTAATTAATTCATCTATTTTCTGTACTCCCTTAATAAAAATATGATGCTTTAAGAATAATAAATGCATGATGGATTTATTATCTCAATGCATAAAGTTATGTATTATATTTTAAAATTACAACTATTCGAATGTGATATTCTTAATTTCATAATTTTATTATTATTATTATTATTATTAGTATGGTCTTATTATCTAAAGTAATTACATTGTTATAAAACTTTTTATCATGTCAAATCTTATAGAATTAGATTTATGACTTTTAAAGTATATTGAATATGAACTATTTATCTTTATATGTGAATATTATGAGTCTTAAAGACACAATAAAAAAGAAAATCAAGGAATAAGTCAAAATTACACTAAAGCAATAATTTTCTTCCATTAGATATTTAATAATTAAATATCCACTTATTTTGTTTGTAAAAACGTGAATAATATTTTGTATTTTTCAATATGTTTCTGCAGTAGCATCATTGAAAAAAAAACTTATAACATATTGATTATGGATTTTAAATTAATTTTACTCTTTTTGTTATTTACATAATAAGATTTATTTTCATTCCCTGAAATGAATTAATTGGCATATCGCAATTTTAGATATAAATAAAAAATAATGACATATTTATTATTATGATATAAAAGATGTTATGGTATGAAATTCGCTCAATTGGATTTATTTTATTTTCTAAAGTGAATGAAATAACATATAATATTAAGTATAATGTGAATAACGATAATAATATTCTTATCATTAAAATATTAATAACATCATTATTGAATTACTGATCTTTATAATTATGGAAATCATGAGTAATCAAAATAAATCTTAGCACTATATGTGATAAAAAATAATATGACATGTTGATTACGTACTTATTGTACACCAAAATATATGAAAATAAATTTTAGCTTTGATATTAAAAACATTTGAAGAGCAAATATTATTATTTAGAGAACTGACTTTCATGCATTATATATTATTATCTCTTTTATCTTTTAGAAATTTATTTTAAAAATATTCGCTGAAATGGATATCATATAGAGATAATAGTTATATGAATATAGTTGTAAACTAGAAGTTTACACATTCAAATATTTTTATTATTTGGCAATGATCGATTGGGTTATCTCGGATAAATATTAATGCGAAAAAATAATTAAATTCATATATGGATATTTATTGAAAAATTAGAAGTTTCTTCAAATCTAAAGATTTTTAATGGTTGTATCTCAGATCAATATCTAATGATTTATATATATGAATATTGTTATTATATATAGTAGAAATTATTCGCATTAAGATCGCCAAATTTATTGACTATTATGAATTTCTATATTAGGGAGAGAAAATAAGCAGCTGAAAATGCTAATTACTAAAAATAATAATATTATCAAATTTTAATTCTCTCACAAAGTTGTATGAACTAGACGCTCTAAAGAGAGTTATTTTGCAAAATATTTTAAATTAATTACTAAACTCCCGCTACAATTGAAGTCCTTGAAGAATAAAACTACATATGTTAATAAATCTATTGTACACCTGAAGCATAGTATATTGATTAATTCTAATGGCAAAAATCATTCAAAATGAAAAGGAATAAATATATTATATTCCCCAGAAGAAATCTTAGACGTAATTGATAATATATTAGATGCAATCTGAATATAGAACTCACTGGTGCTATCTATCTATCTATCTATCTATCTATCTATCTATCTATCTATATATATAGTTTAAGATTCTTTCTATGTTCAATATTTTATTTTTCATTTTTTAGAAAATTTTTAAAATTTTGATTTATTTTTGTGTGTTCTAATTGAACAATTTAAATATTTTAATTAATATTTTACTATAAATTATTCATATAAAATTATTTAAGTTGTTGAACTTTATCTATTTGAGTTGTTTGAGTTATGTAAAATCACTAGGTGACCACCCGCGCTTTGTGCGCAATTGTATTTAAAATATTTTTTATTTAAATTATTAAATATATATTTTGAGTTAAATTTTAATAAATCTAAACATATAGTATAATATTGCATCTTTTAAGAAAGTGTAAGTTTTTTAAAAAAAATAGTTTAGAAGGTAATTATAACGTTAGTTTATTGTATAGTTCACAATACATATTGACTTTTTTTAGCTAATATTTACGACCACCTGCATTTTGCACGCGGTTGTATTTAAAATATTTTTTATTTAAATTATTAAATATATATTTTGAGATAAATTTTAATAAATTTAAACATATAGCATGATATTGCATCTTTTAAAAAAGTGTAAGTTTAAAAAAAAAATGTTCAGAAGGTAATTATAACGTTAATTTATTATATAGTTCACAATACATATTGACTTTTTTTAGTTAAGATTTATCTATGATAATTTTGTAGCTTATTATAACATTAGTTACCTATGTGTCATATTTCAAAGTATAAATATGTAATTATTAAATTGTATTAATTTATTTGCTTAATTTGATAATGAATTCACAGTTATGTTTGAAATTAATTAATTTTTATTTTTCTATTAAACAGTTTTTAAAACCATATTTTTTTTACAACATCGGTCGTCATTCTTATCTAAAACACATAAAATAATTTAAAAATTAAAAAGCTTATATTGTCTCCCTTGATTCTATCTCCAACTAAATCGAAAGTGATAAATTGAAAGCCTTCACAATTTTTTCATCAATTCTTTTTACAGAAGTATTGAGGAGAAACAAAATCTTGTATTCGCTTTTTATTGGTTGATGCTGATTATTAATTGTAACTACTTCAAAATTTTTAATCTTGAAAATGCATCCTTCTATGAATAGTTGCTTATATCTACTAACCTGATTTTCTTGATTGATGCATGTATCAAAGTGTCCTTCAACATATGAAAGACGTTAGAATAATATATAAATATATATATATATATATATATATAGATGTTTTTAAATAACAATCAAATCCAAAAATATATGTTTAGTAATTACCTTTTCATCTATAAGCACCATATCTAAACTTATCAGTTCAGAATCATTTTTAAGATTTACAGACTTCCACATCCTATAAATTTTAACCATTATCAACCAATCATCTCTTGTTCTATTTATTTCATGAAGAAAAGAGTATTCCATAGCGATAATGATAATGTATGAAAGGTAAATAGAATTCAGTGTAGTTTTATCATTTAAGATGAACTATATATGTATATATATTGTTAAGGGAAGCAAACATATAATATTAATTCTAAACTTTTCAACTTAACAATCATAAATACACAAACGTTAAATAGTTTTTGTAATAAATTAAACAAACATCATACCTCAATACACTTGGGCATCAATTCTAAGTCCCTTTTTCTTCTTGTCCTTGTGCTCCTTCAAGTATAAGAAACATTTGTTTGATTATTAAATAATCTATATAATAGTTATTAAATAAAATTAATATTTATCAAAAAAGTATTTAATTAGAAAAGGCAAGTATTATTAGAGAAACATTTAATTTCGTATAAATTAAAAAAGACAAGTATTATCAGAAAAGCATTTAAGAGAGAATTAGAAAATGTAAGTATTATTAGAAAAACATTCAATTTCGTATGAATGAGAAAAGGCAAATATAATTAGAAAAGCATTTAATTTTGTATGAATTAGAAAATGCAAGTATTATTAGAAGAGTATTTAATTTCGTATGAATTAGAAAATGTAAGTATTATTAAAAAAACATTTAAGAGAGAATTAGAAAAGGCAGGTATTATTAGAAAAATATTTAATTTCGTATGAATTAGAAAGACAAGTATTATTAGGAAAACATAAAATTGCAAAAGGAACTTATTTAGGGGCCCATAGGCATCCGCTATAGGAATAACTTGTGATTCAATTTCTCTTCCCTCGGAATCATGCACAATAACATCATCGCTGATAATCTACAGCATATAAGATCTTGTAAGTTGATAAATTGAACACAAGACCAAGTGATAATGGAAAATGACATTCAAATTAATCACCTAAATCCAGTCCTAACACCGATGGAAGTTCAATAAACTAAGAGAAAGGTTAGAATGAAAGTACTTACAGGAATCTTAATCATATCCTCTCTCTTCCATCCAAGAGAATTGTACACCACAACAATCTACAGATGAGAAGATAAAGAAAAAGGCGCTACCACGAGAAGGAAACTGGAGTCGCTGGAAAACCAAAAGAATTCTGGAGACAGGACATATCGGTGCCGGAGCGATGATGCGGTAGGAAGAAGGAGAAGGGCACGACAAAAATGAGAAGAAGAGATAATTGATATCCAATAGCTAGAAAAAATATTTATGACATATATATTTTTTATTTAAAAAAAGTAAATAAATATAAATATTTCAAAAAATATAAAATTTCTTATAATTAAGATAAATGGGATCTCGCCATGTTAGCATTAGGGAAAACACTTTAATTCTCCTTTATATATATATAATGATTAGTTGAATTTTAAAATTGAAAACACAATTTATCTATATTTATATGAATAAGTCTACTTCTATAAAACTTGCATTCTTCAAAGATTTTTTCATTTGGAAAATTGTTTGGAGATTTGAACTAAATAGGCTTGATTCCGATCCCTACATTGACTTTCTATAATGGTGAACTGAATCTTTTTTTCTTTATTTCTCTCTAATGATGTGTTTTTAAACACTTTCACTTCTCCTAAGCTTATTAATGTTGAAAAAAAGATAAGCATAATTTTTATACTGACATTCTATTTTTGCCATTATAATTTTTATTTTAAGCTTATTTTATTCTTTTTTTTTTTTTTTTTGTAATTCCATTGGAGGTCAAGTGGTTGGATATAAAAATTAGTTAAATATTAAATTTCAAAGTCAGATCATTGTTTAAGCTCAGTGAGATAAATCAAATTAATTTAGTTTAGATCATTGTTGAAGCTCAATGAGGTAAATCAAATTATTAGTTAGTTCTTTTAATTCATCTAATATTAATTATATTTTTTTTAATTTCTAATATAAAATTCACCTAATTCAAACCCTCAATTTTGAACTCAAATTGCTGGATTAGTATTATTATTTTTAATTAAATGTTAAATTATCATTAATTTGAATTTAAATTTTAATTGAATCGTTTTTCAATAGAGCCAAACTAACAAGTTTGGAAGAGGCCAGAGTAAATAGTGTTGTGCCATTTATATAAAAATATTGAATAAAAAAATTTCAAATAATTCTTCTTTAATTGTATAACCTTTTTAAAATTTCAAATAATTAATTATATTTTGAGATTCTAAATACATTTAATTATAAGATATTTAATAATAATCATTATCTAATTAAAATATAAACTTCTGCATGAAGCGCGAAATTACAACTAATTAGTTATTTATCGATGGATTTTAGCAAAAAATAAAAAGAAAAGAAAAAACTAAAATTATAAATATTGATCTAAAATAATAATTAATATGTTCATATTATAATAGCTATCTATCTATAATATATATTATCTTTGAAACATAATAAGCTAAGTTAATCCTCATTTTAAGAAAATCTATTATTTTCTTTACTTTAATTATTTTATAAGACATTTTATTTTCCATTTTGTGAATGCTCTTATATTTTTATTAATATAAACGATTCATAATATTATAATTTATAATAAAAATTAATAAAAAATTAAATACATGCAACGAGTGCAACTAACGTACAAAGCATGGTTGAGAAAATTATTAATTTAAAATAACTAATATTTCAATAAAAGATTGCTAATATATTGAGTATATATATATACTAGAAAAAAAAACTAAATCAAAATCAAATTCTTAAAACTCGCCATTAACAATAGGAATGAATTCATAGGACCCCTTTCTCCTTTAGTTGTAGTACATTACAGCCACTGCATTCTCAGAAACTTCCGATGGAGATAACTTTTAAACGAAATGGATTGGAAGACTTCTACCTCGGAAGCAAGCCAAGACCTTCTAGAGCGAGATATTACCAATCTCCGCAGGAAAAAAAAAAAAAAAAAAAGAAAGAAAAAGAAAGAAGGACTTCCTTCAGAACAAGCTAAAAAAAGAAAATTTACAGCTATGTTTCAAGTGTTCTATTCTCTCTTGTTTATGTCATTATTTCAACAAAAGCGAGTTTAAGATTAACATTAAGCAGGGTAAGCATTCAGTTAATCAAAACTGAATTAGCTCGATTTTAATTTATCCAAATATATAGTATTCAAATGGTTTAACAACTAATTCAAATTGAAATACATTAGTTTGGTTTGAATTTAATGATTTCCAATCAAATTTGCTATTTCACTTTTAAAATAAATTCAATTAATTATATACGGTAACTGCATTGGAAATCGAAATAACTATCTGAATCTGATCAAATAAAGTCGATTTAGTTCGATTCTCGATTAAAAACTGAGAATTGTTTACTCCTAATCATAAGAGATCTTTCTTAAGTACAAATCCAAAAGAGGGAAGAAGTGAAATTTTTAGTAATAGTTGGAAATCACTAATTATACAAATTAATTAAATTATGTTACAACTCATAATTAAAGGCACATCTGGTATTCAAGAACTAAGGAAACTCCCATCAGGGGAAAAATCACCGACATCTGTCGTTAACCCATTTTATTAATCTCACGATGTTGGTTGTAATTGAACTTTTTTTTTTTCAAGTAAATCATTAGAAATATTATGAAAATAGAGTTTTTTTTTATTTATACCCAAATTTAAATTTAATTCATATGACACACCAATTTTATGTTTTTTTTTTTTAATTCAATCCCAAACTCAAATTAAGGTTTTCTAAATGAATAAAAAATATTTAAAGCGAAACTATTAGAGCAAGTGTACTTAAAATTAAATCACTCTTAATTAACACTGGACGGTGCATTTCTCAATTGCATGCCTAAATTATCTCTAATCACTTTGCCTCAATCCTCAACTTCCAACATCTTCCCTTTAGTGGATTCAAAAACCTGTTTATTAAAATTAACTGTTTAACTGTTTTAGCATCTATTTGGTTTAACCATTTATATCATCTGATGGTTGATAGTAATTAGTGAATTACTATTCATATTTGATAAAATATTTATAATGATTGTTGTTAAAATATAAAATAACTATTAAAAGCGTAATTATTTATATATATTATAATGTATAATATATATATATATATATTAATTTAAGATTAATATATTATTTTTTATTTTAATGTATTACATTAATAATATAATAATTAAAAATTTTAAAATAATATTTAAAAAAATTATTTTTAAATAACTACAAATAAAATGATTATAAAAAATATCAATTTGAAAAACAAAATTATTAGCAATTAATTAAGTAAAAGAATATATATATATATATAAGCTATGTGCTGCTAATTAAAAATATTTTATTTACATAAAAGAGAAAATTTTTATGTCACAATTCAATGACTACAAAGAGAGAATTTTTATATCAGAGTGAATTTTGATGATTTTAGTTTAAATGAAGGGTATTTTTATTTTTTAATATTAATTAATGGTAAAAATGAAAAAATTGACCGGATGATTTAAGAGTTGGATGGAATCAAAATTTAGAAATATAATAATATATATTGATAGCATATTGAGTAATTAGTGTATTTGACCATTAAATGGGATCTAATAGTAATTTTTCTTATAAAAATTTTCAGTGTAATTTGAATGGTTGACTATTTTTTATAAACAATAATTGAGGAAAAAATTTCAATCAAAGATGCAAAATGTAGGAAGTTGACAACGTCGATTGTTGAATGCGACATACTTAAGTAACAGTTCATTCATGCAGAAGGCAATCGAAGACAAAATAACCATCTCTTGCAGTTAGTTACAGATTCCATGGCTTCCGCTTCCACAGCTTACTCTATCTATCTATTTCTGTCACTTCTTATCTTTCCTTCTCCTTCGATTTCTCTCTCAAACCAGGTACTTTCGACTATCGCCTGCTCTTTCTATTTTGAATTCTGATACAAGAAGAAAACGGTTTAGATTTCCCAGTTATTTTCTTTGATTGTGAATTGATGGAGTTGACTTCTGTTTGGATGCCGAGAAAATGAAGTAAAGGGTCTTGGTTGATTCATTTCGGAGAATTAGTTGTAGAAATGTTTGTTTGTTTGTTTTTGTTAGTGGCGAGGCATATAGGACAGGGAAGTAGCTTAGCTTTTGTGGAATAAAGGGAGCATTTTTGTTTTATCTGATTATGTTTTTTTTTTTTTTTTTTTTTTTTTTTTAATTTCAGTACTGTGAAGTTGGGAGTGGATATGATGAAGCTGGATGTGGGATTCCGTCATCATCCTCATCATCGAAGATTTTGATTAAGGGCGGAACCGTTGTAAATGCCCACCAACAAGAGGTTGCTGATGTTTATGTGGAGGATGGGATCATTGTTGCTGTGAAGCCCAATATCAAGGTCTATTTTTCTGTTTTTGTTAACTACAGATCCTCACTTCTTCTTCTATTTTTTATTTTTCGATAGACGATTTTTTTTACATCTTATTTGACTGGCGGACGACATCAGTTGACAGATAAAGCTTTGCACTAATGGGTCTAATTTCCGGGGATTTGATCGCATTTATCGTTCTCCTTTTTGATACTGTTAGAATTTTGACATTTGATACGTGGACAGGAAATTGGCTCGTTTTTGCAAATGCTATAAGTTGTTTAGGCAGAGCCACTGGACATGTTTCTTTAACAACTGTATCTGAATTTTTGGTAACCTTTGAATCAAATGAAGTTAACCCTTTCCAACTTGCCATAAAAGTAGATTTCCAGGATGGTTCAGTTGTGAACTTGTTATGGTTGAAGTCTGTAACCAAGAATGTCCATATGACATGTATATGGCTTTTCTGCTCTGTATAGAATGTGACATCTATCCATGCCCCTTCTTTGGTGTTCAGTCAGCCAGCTCTTTCTTGCTTATTATCGGCCTGGTATTTACTCTTCCCCTTGCTCTTGTGCTCTTTATTATTTACATTTGAATTTTTTGATTGTGATTGGCAGGTTGGTGATGATGTGCATGTGATTGATGCCTCTGGAAAGTTTGTCATGCCTGGTTAGTTGTCATATTATGGTTGTTGATGGGTGCTGCATTTTTTTTTTTAATGTGACGAAAATCCTTGGGGTGTCTTCTTAACTGTAGAAATGATTAAGTAATTTCAATCCATGGCATCATGCTTAAAATACTTCATCTAACACATTTTCAATTCCACTAAAATTAAATAAGATGTTCCCTTTGTATGACTGCATTTTTTCTGAAAATATTAACAGGAGGAATTGACCCTCACACACATTTGGCTATGGAGTTCATGAGCACTGAGACTATTGATGACTTCTTTAGTGGTCAGGCTGCAGCTTTAGCAGGTGGAACAACCATGCATATTGACTTCGTTATACCCTTCAATGGCAGTTTGGTGGCAGGTTTTGAAGCTTATACAAAGAAGGCAAAGAACTCTTGCATGGATTATGGTTTCCACATGGCAGTCACCAAATGGGATGAAGTTGTTTCAAGGGAAATGGAAATTATGGTGAAGGAAAATGGTTGTTACTGTTAATTTCTAATTTGAATATTTTGGATTTGGGAGGATTATGATTCATTTCTCACTATTTTTATGTTTTCAATAATTTGTGCATACATTTGGAATTTGTAGGCATCAACTCTTTCAAGTTTTTCATGGCATACAAGGGGTCCCTTATGATCAATGATGATCTTCTGTTAGAAGGACTTAAGCAGTGCAAATCTCTTGGTGCCTTAGCTATGGTTCATGCAGAAAATGGAGATGCTGTATTTGAAGGGCAAAAACGAATGATAGAACTGGGTATTACTGGTCCAGAGGGGCATGCTCTTTCAAGACCTCCAGTGGTAAACTTCAATCTTATCCAGCTTCTGAATTTACATTGCCTTCTGGATTTTCTTAGTTCATTTATCTATGCCATTAGCCTTACTGTTAAAATTCTGGAACTCTTGAAAGTTCTTTAAATTCGTACGTGAGAGTAATTTTCCACATTGGCGTCCTTTTAAATGGATTGCTGAAGTCCGTAGTTGTAATTAGCAAATGAGTAGTTCACTTTTGTAGGAAGATTGATAAAACTTCCACATGTCACTATACAGTCTGTGAACCTTTCCACTCATCTCAATTTCTTAAAATCATAGGTCAAGATATCTCCTGATAACCCACTCTGCCATTCCTATGAAACAAAAATGTTTTCTTTTTTATCCACGTTTCCCCCTTAGCGATTCTTTCAAACATATATAGCTTTCATGTATAACATAGCTCGTGGTGCTGCAGCTGGAAGGTGAGGCAACTGCTCGTGCAATTCGTTTAGCAAGTTTTATAAATACTCCACTCTATGTAGTTCATGTGATGAGCATTGATGCAATGGAAGAGATAGCTAGGGCTCGAAAGTCAGGTTTGAATTCTTTGACATATTGAATTTTTTTTTTCAAGGTGGTTTAATTATATTGGGTAGTAACTCATTAGCATGGATAATAATGGAATTAAGCTGAGAAACCATGTATGAGAAAGTTTCACTTTTAAACAGTTCTATAACTATAATTCTGTAGTTATATGACAATATTCCATATAGAAAGAACCAAAGAGGTATCCAAAAGTGATATGACAATTCCACATATTTCTTTGATTTGTATGAATACGTGATTATTAAAAATTGCAAGATGTCATAATATATCAAATGCTGCCTAAGTTTATGAGCACAGATAATAATAGAATTTAGTCGAGGAACTATGCACGAGAAAGTTTCCCTTCAAAAAGTTCTATAGCTATAATTTTGCAGTTAAATGACTATAGTCCATACAGAAAGAGTCAAAGAAGTATTTAAAAGTGATATGAAAATTCCATATATTTCTTTGATTTTTATGAATACGTGATTGTTAAAAATTGCAAGATGCCATAATATATCAAAATGCTGTCTAAGATGATGTAAATGTTGTTTGGCTGAATTAGTGGATAAAGAATGTGGAATCTCACATGTTAAATTGTTTGATATTTTATAAAATATAGAAATGTTTTTTGGAAATAATTTTTCACCAATGTGGATTAATTGTTAAAAGGAAATGCTGACTTCTACTGCCTCCTGTTATTATAATAAAATATGTTTTCTTAGTTCAGAAATTGTAAGACAGTCACTTTATTTGAACTGCAGGACAGAGGGTGATTGGAGAGCCGGTGGTTTCTGGTCTAGTTCTTGATGATTCTAAGCTTTGGGATCCAGACTTCACTGCAGCATCAAAGCAAGAGCACTTCATTCACTATTAGTTTTATTTATTTTGGAGTTTTGTTTAATCAGTTTCTGCTGTAAAACAGGCATTTATATGCTAATGTTTCAGGTATGTCATGAGTCCTCCCATTAGGCCATCAGGACATGACAAGGCCCTACAAGCTGCTCTTTCAACTGGAGTTCTGCAGGTTTGTTCCTTTTTAAAGTGTGATATGGACAGTTAGCAGTTCAAATCCATGCTTTCTGTCCACTCTACCTTTCATTGAACCCAAAAGAAGGTATTGTCAAGTTACACTGCCATCCAAAATTTTGCATGAAAAAAACTGTTATGAGATAAGTGTGATAGCTTTTCAAAATATTAGGGTTGGGTTCGGTAAGTTTTTTTAATTGAGTATGACTTAATGTTATCAAATGCATTTTAGTTAAAAAAGTCTATTTTTAGTTGAATGTTTTAACAAAAAATGTATTTGGTTACACTGCATTCCATTATGGCTTAAAAACATACTTATTATCTTTGTTTAGCAGATCACATAATACATTCCTCCTGATAATCCATATATCATGCAGCTTGTAGGAACTGATCATTGCGTATTTAATTCTACACAGAAAGCCTTTGGGATTGATGATTTCAGGAAAATCCCCAATGGGGTAAATGGTAAGAAAAAATGGTCTTGGTATGGCCAAGCCGAATATATTCCCTCATTGTACCATCTCAATTTAAGGGTTTTTTTTTTTTTGGGGGGGGGGGCATCTGGAATACAGGTATCGAGGAGAGGATGCATCTGGTTTGGGATACAATGGTGGTAAGCTATTGTGACCTCATGATTAATCCTTCTCAATGGATGATATGAATTCCTCCCAATCTAATTCTCCTTGTCTTCAGGAATCTGGCCAAATTTCTGTCACTGATTTTGTCCGAGTAACGAGCACTGAATGGTATGTTAGTGATTCCTTGGCCAGACTGTGACCTCTCTGTGAATTTGTTGTTGACAGAAAAAATTAAAAAATGCATGCGTGACTATATTTTATGACAATTTCTGTAAAGGTTTCCTGAAGTATGTAAATTGTTTTGACCCCCAAGAATTTTCCAGTGCTAGGATCTTCAATATATATCCAAGAAAAGGAGCAATTCTTGCTGGATCAGATGCAGATATAATTATACTCAACCCAAACTCAAGCTTTGAAATTAGTGCAAGGTCCCATCACTCCCGAACAGATACAAATGTCTATGAGGGTAGGAGAGGGAAGGTAATTATTTTCATTATGATCTAGTAGTTTTCTTTCTGTTGAGCTTTATGATCTAGTAATTTTCTTTCTATTGATAAGAGATGAAATTAAAATTATTGCTGGCAGTTGTTTGAGTGGCCCCTTGAACTGGTATGACTCTAACTAGTCTTGGAAAAATATTAACGCAAGTTGAAATCTTAGAGAAGAAAGATTATTTCTCTATTTTCTGTTAATATAATGACATCAATACACTCTATTTATACACAAGAATAAAAGTTTGAATAGAAAATTAAATCTGATTATAGTTAGGAGACGAAAACTCCTAAATAAACTATACAAAAGTCAACAATGCATTACCATCCTGTGAAGCCCATGATTTTTCCTTATTGTTCATCTGAAACTTCCAGTCCAAGTTTGCTGGGGTCCTCTTGCATACGTTGTATTTTCGAATTTTGCAACTATGTCTGGTCTGGGCTACCAAATCAATTCCTTTTAAAGTTTGTCTACATTGGGTTGTCAAACACGAGATGTAATTGACAAGTCTAAATGGGCTTGTCAAGAATAAGACAAAATTGAAATAAAATCGCTTCCCTAGGGCTCTGTTATGCTATTTAGTTTTTAGGGTTCATGGTATTATAAATCTTGATCTGATCTAGTGATGAATTTTTCTCAATTTATTCCTTGCTCTTTAGCATTTGTATTAACTTTATCTGGTGATTCTTTAAAAAGGATCTGTCAATGCTAAAATAGTATGAGAAATGTTTTTCTGCTGTCTTGGCATTATATAGTATTATTTAAGTTCATGCTGATTTGGCATTTATATAAATGATTATACAGAGAAAAAAAAAAAGAGAATAATCATTGCATAAAGCATAAGTTTCATGTTCGCATTTTATACATGTGGAACTACAATCTGATTCTCTCTTTTATCTCAAGTCATGATGTTTAATTGCATCACCTTTTTATACTTGAAAATTACAATTTAATTCTCTATCTCTTACTCACTCACTCTCTGAAACCTCATATTTTATGAGGTTGGAAATTCATGTAATCAAAATTCAAAACCTTTAATATCTCTTCTTTTAGACTAATATTTGATTTTTAATAAATTTAATCAGAATTTTTAGTAAATAAAGTGAATTCATGAAACCCTGTGAAACATGTAATTAAATATCGTGTGTGCGTATAAATCTTTTCAATGAAATTAAGGAAATTGGTAAAATTATTAAAGTCATAGTTCAGGTTTTATCAGTTGGCCAAAAATGAAAAAGAAAGACTCATAAATGCAATGTCAGCCAGGGAAAACTTTTTGTTTCACACAAGCGACTGTACACATATATGCATGTGTACATAATGCAAAATCATGAGCCATGTCAGCAAAACAAAAGCAGTACTTATGCTTCCTCAAGAATGGGACTTGCCATTCTGTTGCTGGATGAAATTAATGCATGGATAGATTGAAAACCTGGAGGTCATCTTATATGTAAACAATACCAGACAAATGGCCTTTCCAAGCCTTATTGTGCTTGTTTATGCTCATGTGCATGCCTCTAGCGTGCGAGTGTTTCATGTTGTATTTCAATGCTTGTGTTTGGTTTTTCCTCAGGGAAAGGTTGAGGTGACAATTTCTGGAGGACGAGTTGTTTGGGAAAATGATGAACTGAAGGTTTCTCCTGGTTCCGGTAAGTACATAGAAATGCGCCCTTTCAGTTACCTCTTCAGCGGAATTGACAAGGCAGATGCTTCATACATTTCTTCCCTGAATGCCCCGGTAAATCGTTTTAAATCTACAACTTAAGCCCTCCTTGTAAAATTTATGGATGTTAACCGATAAAAACTCTGGTTTAGCCAGTTTTAAGATTTCCTGTTTTTCCTCTTCCAGTTTTGTGTATATGCAAATCAGATTATTGTACTATGTAGAAAGTGGATATGTATATATAAATAATACGTAACAAAACAAAATGTTACAGAAATTCCCAGATGAAACATCTACTTAAATATATCTCATCTGTAGATTTACAGGCCAAAACATTGTTTCTAATACTGTAAAACTCATTGGAGATTACTAGGTGGAAGCTTGAAATTCTCAGATAATCAAGGCTTTATACAGCAATTAATGTAGGTCAAGATCTTCTTTTTCCTCTGCATAGCAACAACAAACAGAATATCACATTTTTGTTGATAATTTTCTCTGTTAATTCTCTGTATTTTCTGTCCTTTATTATGCTTTTCTCTGTCCTAAAGCAGGAATGGTATACTTGGATGCAAGTATTTTCTTCTCTAATGAACCACAAACCATCACACAAGTAGAGATATTATATATATACTAAAACCCAACCCAAAAACACCATTCACAGGAATAGTATTTTTTCACAAAAACCATATCATTTTTCATATTATTCTTATTTTGCGCTTAAAACATGAAAATGTTGAGATCTAACATGAATCACACCTCTCTAATGTATACATGTTTATGAAAGAATAGTAAAATTATATCTAATAAACTCATATCAATCTACTACACTAACATTACATGGCTAAGATATTGGAGTCAAATAAAAATTTTTTAGATGAGAAATATATATTGTTAAGGCAGCTAAAACTTTTAGCGAATAATATTTTAGGATTTTAATTAAAATATTTTATTTTAATTGGTCATGACAATGATATTTTAGAATTTGTCAATTAAAGTCTTTTAATTGCCATGGCTAAACATATTTTAGGATGCTCTTGTAGAAATCTAAAAACTTACCAAGACTGAATCATCCTGTGTAGTAGGAGCAATTAACGCTCTTTGATATTCAACACCGGAATGTTTGATATCTGTTTTTTGCTGCTTCTTATTAGCTCGAGCTTGTGAAAAAACCATGGAATAGTTGGTAGCTCCCGGATCCTTTTGATCCCATGCACCGAATTGAGGAACAGATGTCCAGCCAGCATTCTGTCAACAGAGAAATTATGTGAGATATTAGCAGTATAACTTCATTGCTATTCAAAAATGATTTGATAGAATGAATTAGCTGGGATATTTTCTCATTCTCTATAGAGAATCAAAGTGTTGAATTCTTCCTTTTGAGCTTGGTTTGGTTAATGTCACTTTTGTCATCAATGCATATCAACTAAGAACAAGTTTAAGGATCACAATCATCTATTTATATAGATGATTGAGTGAAAAAATTATTGAAAAATTGAAAAAAAAAAAAATATAGATTTCTGAAAGTTCGAATGCTTACCTCCCGCTTTTCCATGGGGACAAGGAGAGCAAGGAGAGGCAGTTATGAATGAACACGAAGATTTTTGAATCTAATTAATTAAAAGAATTTCTCAATTAATATATCTATTTTCCGGGAATTTAGCATTGGCTTCATCTTCATGGACAATGAGGAACACAGACTTGCTTTCCTACCAATAGAATGTTTGTTTTTTTATTACCCAAAATCAGCCATAGTGACTAGAATTTTGGTCAAGAGAGTGCTTGAATTAGACTAAGACAAGTGAATTAAAAAAACTTGAGGAAAAAAGAAAAAAAAAAAAGAAAAAGAAAATGCCTAATTTAGATCATAATTATCAAATGGTTAAGAGTTTTAGTTGATTATCCTAATATGATGCCTGTAGATTAGCAAGGGGATGGACTTCAAACCATTCAAAATTGGTTTTTAGCATGAAACAACTAAAAGTATATGTTGTTGCTTTTTTATTTATTAATTTTTTTAGGGAGAATTATAATTTTTTCCTTGCATTTTGCTTTCATATAATATTGGCTCTTGTATTTTTAGAAATACGGTTTTTTCTGTTTCTTGCATTTTGCTTTATATTTTTTTTCGTAAAAAAAAAATACTATTTTATTATTATTTAAACAAAAAATTAATCGATGTATTTTTGCATTTACCAACTATTTTGTAGCTATAGTTTAGTGAAATTAACTAATTTATCCATGCATTTAATGAAAAATTACAAACGTTGACAAAAGAATATAACAATGTGGCTGGTGGTATCATATATAAGGAAAATGTTTAGAGAATAAACTGAAAGTCCAGAGACACAAGAATGTTTAGAGAGGAAGGAACCTCTTGTATTAGAATAAGCTCATCCATGGAAAGGGTAAGAGCTTCCTCTTGTATTAATATAAAATTTTCTTTAAAAAAAAAAAAAATTATATTTGAGTGATAATAAAATTTATTTCATGAATACACGTGAATTATCGTGCATAAATTTATTGTATTGATTCTATAAATTTTTTATAAGTTTTAATGTTACAAACTCTTTTTATAAAAAATATAAAATTTAACATTTCATCGGTTTTGTTATACAAATTATTGAACTTTTAAATTTACAAATTAAAATTTTCTAATTCTATCAAAAGTAATATAATTTTTAATTATTTATAAATTACAATTTACAAATTTCTTATAAATTTTTTACTTTGATAATAACAAAAAAAAATTAAAGATAGTCAATATAAAACAATAATGATTTAAGATGTCTAAAATAATTTCTTTTTTCATATTATAATTATTATTGTATGGCTACAATATAATAATAGAAAAAAAAAGTTATCTAGTTTTGTATTTATAGAATATATAATAATGAAAGTAAATTGGTGAGATTATAAATTTATTTTTTAAAACATTATAATTGAACACTCACAAAGTTTAACAATATAAATTATATTGTACTCCACTTATATAAATTAAAAAAATCAATTTCGTAAATTGTAAGATAGATAAATTTAAGAATTGAAAAACACAATTAATTTATTAAAAGATTGTATTAAAAAAAAAGAGTTTTTATAATGGAATAAATTTTCACTTTTTAAAAAATTATATCAATCTAGTCAATGATAAATGTTAATTATTCAATAATGTTATATTTATTTATTCATTAATATTATATTTATTTACTTAATTAAAAAAAATTAAATAAAGTGAAAGTAAAAAATAAACATTATTTATCTATTAAAAAATGAACGTTTAATCCAAATATGAAAGTTCAAAAACCACTATTTTCTTATATTTATATTTAGAATGTAAGATGAGTAATTATTTTGTAAGATACTTTATATGACAATTTAAAAATTTATTGTCAAAATAAAAAGAGGGATAAAATGAAAATATAATAAAAATAAAAAGGTTTCAATAAAATAAAATTGTTCACATCAACAGAGAAATTTAGTTCAATTTTAGTATATATATAATATAATATAATATATTATTAGTAGTAATTTGTTTTGTAATACTTCTTACAGTACATTTTACAAAGATGAGGGTTTTTTTTTTTTTTACACGGTCTCACAAGATTCCAATGACACAATTACCCCTAATTCGTAACCAAAATCCCAATTTGACCTCAACTATAAATAAAGTCCTGTCCACCGTTTTCTCCGCAACTATCTTTCCTTTAGTTTCTCAGCAACCAAACGCGGTGGTTTCCTACAAAATTTCCCGATGGCCACAATAAGTCTCCGCAAGGGCAACACCCGTCTTCCGCCGGAGGTAAACAGAGTCCTCTACGTCCGAAACCTTCCGTTCAATATATCGAGCGAGGAGATGTACGATATTTTCGGTAAATATGGTGCGATTCGCCAAATCCGAATCGGAACGAACAAGGATACCAGAGGAACGGCCTTTGTAGTGTATGAAGATATCTACGATGCCAAAACGGCGGTGGATCACTTGTCGGGTTTTAACGTCGCGAATAGGTATTTGATTGTTTTGTATTATCAACAGGCGAAGATGAGCAAGAAATTTGATCAGAAGAAGAAAGAGGAGGAGATTGCTAGGATGCAGGAGAAGTATGGAGTTTCTACTAAAGATAAGTAGACCTTTTAATTCCAAAAAAAAAAAAATGGTATTTTGTATTTGGGGATTTAGTTTCTTGTTCTTTAGTTATATGTTGTAGTGTATATTTGGATAATATTGGTATAATACACTGTTATTTTAAGCTTTTTCATCTATTTGTCTTATAGACTATTTGATTGCTGTGATAGTCTTTAAGTCTGTTTTTGAGCCCCTAATTGAATTTAGAGATCTTAATCGTTAATTGTGGTTTGGAATTGGAACCCTTTGTGTTATGGAAGTTGAATTTTGGTCTTTTGTTTGTGGAAATTGTAGTTCCTTTTACAATTTGAGCTTGGTAGAAGAAAGGAGAAATCTGCACTTGTATTTATATCTATTAGGTTTGGTTAATTTTTAGGGAAAGAGAATAACTTGTTATGCCTTATGACTAAAACTGAGTGTTAAATTGAATTATTGAAATTGAAAAGTAATTTGCTAATTTATTATTCAGGAAATTGCATTTGCAAAATGGGTTGATGGTGCTTGTGATGAACATCTATTTCTTCCTTTTGTTAAGCAGTGGGTAGTTATTACCCCCTTCTAAATTTAATTACAGAATAAGCCAAAAAAAAAAATGAAAAGAAAAAAAAATGAAATATTGAAATTTTTATAATTTAAATTATAGTAACAAATGCAATGATTGATTTTCTTGGGATAGGTACAGTATTCAGTTTGTCTGGATTTTTGCAATGAAAGCATCTTTTTGAGAATGATTGAATATAGAAGAATAAGACGAGGTTCTCAGCCCTAGGCAATTTAAATGAATGTGATTTAGATTTTTGTTCCCAAGTGTAGATTATGAAAAATCAAATATGATTTCCAATTCAAATAGCAAGTATTTCAATTGACAAACCATTCAAGTGGAACCCTAGTCTCGAGATGTTACATATGGGTATATTTGCATTTTCATTCTTATAAAATTGGGATGTTTTAGTTTGTGGATCTTGAGAATTTTGGTATATTGAACTCCTATTTTATTTGTATGTACATATATCCATTATTGGGCTAAATATATAAATTCACTACTTAACTTTGTTAGTTAATCTTATGGTAATCTCATCTAATATTTCAACTTATATAACTACAACTATTGAACGCTTGAATTTGCAAAAGTATTTTATTGAACACTTCAACTTATAAAAAATTAGATAAACACTTATTAGATGGTTGGAAAATGTGAATTATTATTTCAATATTACTAAAATTTGTAATTTTAAAGACACAATAGATCTCCTTCAAAGTTAATGGTGCTATAAGATTAAAGTAATAAAATCCAAGGGGTGAACTTATATGTTTTGTCATTATTTTTTGTGTTTCTTGGTACACTAGTTGAAGAGTTGTTCTGTTGTGTCTATCACTGAGCTTTGTGTTTCATCAAGTACAATGTGGTTATATATAGAAGTGATGGATTTCTAACTAAGTAACAGGTTATGCATATACATGCATCTTTGTGGCTGGCATGGCCTTTGTGTGTAAGGTTAAGTTTCTACTCGGAAGAAGGAACTGAGCCATATTTGGTTGGTTGTGGAATTCAGAATCATTTTTTTTTTTATTTGGTTAATGAGGAAAGATTATCTATTTCTTGATATTTTTAGATTTGATTAAGTAGTATGTTGACATAATATTTATTTTAAATACAATGTTTGATGTACTCAACAAATGAACTTGTAATAACAGAGTATTTTGAATATATATATTTATTTCTATTACTATTACTTATTCAAATTAACTTGCTATTACTTGTACTGAAATATTACAAATTGACTAGCTGAACTACAAAGCCAAGCAGTGATTGTAATGCCTCACAGATGATGCAACCAAAACCTCTAATTCTTCCTCGAGAACTACTCAGGCTCCGGTTAATAGTGGGAATAGCGATGTCTATTTTTTTTTTTTTTTTTTTGAAGAAAATTAGTAATTTATTAATAAAGAATATAATGTGAGTATATAATAATATTTCATAAAAAAATAATTTTTGGTCCTTGACGTTCAGCTAAACTAATTAGCGATTCCTGATGTTTACTTGCATCGTATTATTTAGTCTTTTCTTCCAATTTATCAATATTTGCCATTAAAATCATGAAAAAAAAAACTATAATACCTTGATATTTAGTAATGAAAAATATTAAAATAACTTTTTTTTCTATATCTTTTATATAGGACATGAAAGTTCACTCCTCTCCATCTCTCCTTACTCATCCCCTCTTCAGTTCTGAACCCTCTCTCTCTCTCTCTCTCTCTCTCTCTCTCTCTCCATTCTGACCGAATACACCCTTATCGGCAAACAATCAGAGGACTATTCAGAAGAGCAAACAATCCTCTCTTTTTCCCTCTTCATCTATATATCTCTCTCTCAAACAATCAAACAAGGGCAGTAACAAGGGCAAAGACAAAATCGTGACAGATGCCATAACAGGAGGTGCCATTGTAACCGCGGCAGCGTTCCAAAACTATCTCAACTGAATTGTGACTGGAGCTTGAACTGTTCGTACCATAGAAAACTTTTGGTGTTAGATATAATGATTGTCGTGTTACTTTCATCATACGTCGGACTGTAAAACCGAACAATTGATGTTTATTAGAATGGATCTGTTTTATCTAGATCGCTACTTGTAATTCTCCTTGAGTAATTAACATCAGGTTTTATATATTCTGCATACATAGAATTGACTCTTTTCAGATTCTGTATGCAAGTAAAGTTGATGATTATTTCCAAATTATCTTGTTCATTTTAGCGTTTGGTATTCGCTATTGTGTTTATCAGTTTGTTTATCATTTAGGATTTCTGCTTTGCAAAAAATTTTGAACAGTAAGGAGAATGAATGCTTATTTCACTCTGGCCTAAATCTCAGCCTTGGAATGACCTTTTAAGAAACAAGAAATGTTATTTTCATAATCTTGAAAAACAATTTTCTGTTACAGAAAATGAATAAATATACAACTTATAAACTCTAGTACAAAATCAAGTTCGATACTGCTCATTGAGTTTAATCAGGCTGTAAGTCTCAGCATCTGGCCTAGCACCCCCTAAAATCATCCTCCTCAGTAGATGGGGAACATAAGTTTTGGCCTTCACGTAAGCTTTTATTAGTGTGTTGTACACAAAAGCATGTCTTGTATACCTAGCTTTGCTGATTTCATCAAACAATTTCTCAACATTAACTATATCACCTTTCTCTGCAAAACTTTCAATAATTGCAAGAGTAGTCTCCAACCATGGGGTCGAATTCCTTACCTTATTGCTTGTTTTCGATTCCATCCCCTTTTCTAGAGTTTTCAAGGCTTCCTCCACTAGTTCGGCCTTCAAACAACCCAAGGCAAGATGTCGAAAAGTAATGGCATTTGGTTTGCACCCATTTATCTCCATTTCCCTGAAAATTGCAGTTGCCTTTTTAATAAGCCCATATTTGCAGTACACAGATAACATGGAATTGAATTGCTCTGTTGATTTCAACTCTTTTAATGATTTCATCTCTAACCAAAGCTCTTCAGCTCGACCGATCTGCCCAATTCTACCAAATGCTTCAATTGCCAACATGTAACTTTTAAACCTAACATGGGGCAGTTCTTGCACAATGCCCCAAGTTCTCTCTAATTCCTTCACCTTCCCCAAATATCCATACAGTATAATCAAAACATCTAGAGTTGACCAGTTATCTCCTGTGCGGCACTTCTCCACAGCTTCAACGTATGCTTCAGCCACAGTATACAGTCTGGCAACAGCATGCGCAGTAGCTAGTATGCAGAAAGATATCTCATTCGGCTCAACATTGAATTTCTTCATTTCACCAAATACCTTTACCAACCCTTCAATGTTGTGTTCATTAGCTTCAATTTTCATGAGAATATTGTATGTAGAGACATGAGGAGCCACCTTATCAGCCTTCATCTGTGCCAGGATTTTTGGGATCATTTTCCTACGACCAGGGGAGGAATGAAGGATTATAAGGCGATTGAAAATCAAGTATGAAATGGGGTGACCCAATTCCCTCATTTTCTTCATGTAATCAAGCGAAAGCCTTATTACACCTTTTTCCAAGCAAGCAATTACAAGATTGTTATACAGCAACTCCTTTTGGAATTCAGGCGGGACACAAGTGAAGAGCTTTTCGCCACGTGATATCCCATGTAGCTTGGTTGTGAATTCCAATAGATAAGAGTAGTCAAGTTCCCTTGGCCTGTAAGGTCTCTCCCTAATCACCCATTCCATCACCTTCCAAATGCAGTAGACTATGCAAGTTTAAGACCCAATATTCTCAAATATAATCAAGATTGCAATGTCACATCTCAACACAATTATACATCTTTAGTAATTAAAGCACAACATTACACCTACTTCTACAAAATTATTGATGATAATTAATGATCTTTGGCTAATAGACTTAGTTCAATGCTCACACGAAAAATGCATTTTAATTGGGTTACATCACATCCCATTACAGCATACCAGAAATAGACTAATAGTTCAGGTTTGGTTATACATTTTCATTTGATACCAATAAAAAATTTATCTGTAGAAATATAAGCTCTCTTCACCATCTACCAAGATTCTACTACAACTAACCATCCCAAAGTAATTGACTTTATTGAATTGCTGCTTTCTTTCTTTGAAACCGACACAAAAATATTCCAAATTCAAATTTTCTTTTTTTTTTTTTTTTTTTTCTCTTTCCTTTCCCAGTTATCTTTTCAACTCATTCAAGCATTTTAACAAACACCTTATTTCAATATGAAAAGCCAAAATGTTAAGAGAGAGAAATACCTCAAGAGCGCGTTTGTTGAGTTTGAGCTTCCTCAAGCGGTTAATAGCATGGAAAATGTCACCTCGATGAATGGGAAATCCTTCATGCATCCAGCTTTGAAAAGCTGATCCAACCAATTCGCCTCTTGAAAGTTTCTCTATTCTCAAAGATAAGCAATTGGGTTGTTCTTCTGACTTTATTTTCTGTTCCTCGTTAAAACTATCGGTTGCTTGTGTACAGAGAAAGCTGAAACTGCAAGGAATTAGATGAACAGATATGTAGGAGATACAAAGTGTTCGATCAATTGCTCGAGAGAACTGGCGTTGGCCCAGAAGGACCAGTGCATGCATGCTGCTATATGTTTCAGGACCTCAAAGCATGCAAAGGGCTGAGGATTGAGCTTCTTGGTATAAATTTGGAATTGCGAGTGACTTCAATTGAGTTTCTGGGATTTGAAGTGGTGTGTGTATTATTTTTTTTCTTTCAGAAATAAAAGGAACTTTAAGTGTGTCAGTCATTATCGCTTTTAGTTCGGATCACCTGTCAAGTGTTGATGTACCGATTTAAAGCACTTCATCGCACCGAACTTCCGAACACTAGTGGAAAACCTACCCTCTCTTGTAGGATTACGGTATTACAATCCTCAGCACATGACAACGACAACAACAACGGAGTCTGAATAAGCCCACTTCAAGTGAGCCCAAATCCTCAGCGCAGAATAACTATTTAGACATCATGTGCATTAACGAACAACGAATTGGTGTGTGTATATTTCGTATATTTACATAATTTTTCGGTATATTTTATTTTTCTAACTTTTCGCTTGATTTCGTTTTTTGTTACTTCGTCTTCCGTTTTACATTTATTTATTTTTGTGAAAGGAGACTTGATGCCGCTTGTGTGTACAAGGGATTGTACGTGGATTCATTAAGTTTAGGTTGGGAGTTACCAATTTATTTTATTTTCTAATTTTTGCTCACATTTTATTTATTTTGAAACTTTATTGCCAATATATATTAAGATCCCGTGTATAAATTATTCATTCTTCACCTCTTTTTTTTTTTACCACCTTGGGCTTAAAAATGCAAAACACCTGTTTTCTTCCCTAGTTATGGCGCGTGGCATTTAAATAGATTGAAAAGAGAATAAGCTTTCGTTTGATACTTGATTAATCCCTTTTCACGGCTGCAGTTTACTGCTATTTCACAACTTAATTCAAGGTACTCATATTACCATTTCATTTTATGTTGAGAATTCTTCTTCCGTTCAAGCTTTGAAAAAAATGTCAAGGTACTCATATTTTTTGTAAATTAATCATTTTTCAGAAAAAAAATGTAAAGGGCCAGATCAACAACATGTAAGAGACTAAAGTTCTGTTTACAATCATCACCGGCTTCCTCGGGTTGCAGAAGGAAGAGGTTGAACAGCAGCAAGGGGGTTCACTTGGTATGAAAACGTGAGCTGCCACAAGTCCACCAAAGCCTTCTTTATGGACAAAACTTGTCTCCTAATAATCCTGAAATGCAAAATATTTAAAACTTATAGGACATGAAACAAACACAACTTAATGGTTTTAATTTTAAGTTGTGACAATAAAGAAGTGGATGATAAACAGCAGGAACAGCGCATCTTACCCCTTCAAATTAGCTTGTTTCCTTCTGAGAACATAATACATAACAAAGATCAAGCATCCTAGCAAAATCTTCCCGTTGGTTATGGCCAATCGAACATTACCAAACTTCAAATTGATAGTACGGAACCACCAGAAACATGGGTCTACATGCCTGGAATATTTCAGAATTGAATCTTTTGTACAGTGCTCCTCACTAGGCAGGTAACTGGTTTTTAAAACTTCTGAAGATCTATCAGAAACAATGAAATCTTTTGATGATGGACCACGAGCTTCATGGTTATCAGCTGGCAAAACTGATGAGCCTTCAGTTGGATTGGTGGCTTTGGCAGAGTACATGGAGTGTAATCTTCTCAAAAGTTCCTAGAAGAAGACATAGCAAATTAACAAGACAGTAGAGTGCTAATAAAAGTGCGAATGAGCACAGACGTCTCTAACCAATGGAACAGCATACAGCTAAAGGATACAGTATTTAAGTATTCCATGCAAAAGATAAAATAATGGACATATACATTCCAGTGCTGCTTATAATAACACAAAACTTTCAAAAAATTTTCAAATAGATAAAATCATACTACAATTAGATTTATTTTACCTTATAAACTCATAAAACTATAATGATTTTATTATTCAAGACAAGAGTTTAATTTGATTTTACTTGATTTGGAGTTTGCGTCTCAAATCATTGACATGTTTATACCTAATAAGGCCGTAAAATTGTTGGAGTCAGCTTGCATTTTTTACAACAATTCTTGTTTACAAAATTTCATTTTTAAGTTCACAGCTCTGCATTTGAAATTTTGTTGTGAATAACAAGTTACTACAATTGTCATTGATTTTAAGCATGACCCAGCTGCAGTGTTGGTATGGCAGTACTTGCACTGGTCAAGTGATTGTGCCAGAGGTAGTACAGTTGTTTTCCAGATAAGCACATAATTAAGCTTTAGGCCAATTTTTCAAGAATTTAGAGATAAGATAGATAATTTGTAATCAGCAAAATATGGAAAAAAAATTTATGAATATCAGCAGTTACAGTAATCATCCTCATCCATAGTAATAGCTAGGGTAGTACAGATTGATAAATTTCTACAAAACATATCCTATTTTTCTGGTAAAATTATATCTTAACGTCATTTTTCTATTATCAACAAGTCTTAAACAATCACCTGCATAGTTCAAGTGTCTATCTATGAATATATCAATGGCCATCATAAGTATATAAATGTACTCATAAAAGGACTAGATGTGGACATGTGCACAGAAATCACTCTAATCAAGCAATAAAAGTGGCTGAAACCAATAAAAATGCAAAGTGTAAAATTACCTGTCGTCTTTCCTCAGGTAATGCAGCTTTCTCAACCCAAGAAATTGCAAGGTCCAAATCTTTCAAAGATTTTCCAAGAAGTGTCACAGCATAGATTTCAACAATCGCCACATATTCATCAACCCCCAAAATATTCCTCTCATCACATTCTTGCTGCTCATTGGCGGCTACTTGTGAACCAACAAGAACATAATGTTCTCCATCCACTAAATGCCACTTGCCAAGGAACTCCTCAAGAAACTCTCTAACACCTAATGACGAACCTTGTGAAATCTTAAAGCATGCCCTGACAAATGAAAATCATATAAAATGGATATTCTTGCACCCATATCTATAGGAATTACCTTTTTCATCACTATACCTTTTGATAATTTATAATTAATTATCCACAATAATATTCCATGACAGAAATGGAAACATAAAAGAAAAACTAAGTGTTAGTCAAATATGCGTAAGGTTCAATGCATGCCTAGCAATATACTGGAAAACAAAATAGAGGTTTCCTGAACTTTAGGGGTTTTCCGAAAAAAGAAAACAAAAAGGAAGAGGAACAATTTTGGGAGATTTTCAAAATTGAGCTGTCCTTTTGAAGGCCAAAGCAAAACAAGTCTTTGGAAAGATCAAGATCTCTCAATTTTCAAGCAATAAACTCCATAATCTCAGGTAACAACATATGACATTTACATGCTATCTATGCCAATACTCTTGTTCATATGTGCATAGGAGTTGATACCTAACTGTTTAAAACTTGGTAATTAAGAAATAATATTTTACTGTAGTTAAATTAAAACTTAATTCCACCAAATCAAATAGTTCAACAGTTTAGTAGAATACACCTATAGTTGGAGAGCTCATTACTAAGAATTAGAAAAGTTCAGCATTTTGCAGTGGCCTGACTGTGTCTTTCCTTTTTTGGTGCAATCGAAAGGGAAGAGAGGAAAACTTTTAACAAACAAGTTTTATGATACTCATTACAAGGTGATTTCTGATCTTAGAGTCTCTTTCTAAATCTTTGATCTCTTCATTAAGGCCTTAAGAGTTGTAGGTCTTTATCTATGTGTTTAGTGTAACAAGGAAGAAATAAGGAAGGAGAATGATGAGAAAAAGAATTGTGGAAGCAGCATAGTAATGTTAATATAAGGAAGAAAAGAAGTAAATATGTCTTTAACGCAAAATAAAGCATCATTGATTCTTTGAGGTGTTTTGTTCACATTTCTGCTATCTGCTACATGTTCCTTTCACCTCTTTTAGGGATAAATTCAATATCAACAAGTAGAACCAGTGACTGACTTTTTAATGGAACCAAAAGATATACATTCTTATGCACAAAATATTACACTAAGATTACCTAACTACAGCTGCCTTGAATAAAACAGTGAAAAATTTTATTTGTAAATAAAGTATCAGAAAACCACTGCGAATGTGAAATAAAATGCCTTTCTCACATTTAAAAATAATTTTCACAACTAAATATGAAATAGTAAAAAGGTAATGAGTCAAACAAGTAAGAGTACCCAGTGTGAAGAACTTGAACAGGGATAGCATCAACAGAAATGAAAACTGCTTTGAGCTCATTCAAAATGTCAGATGCCCTGCAGAAAAGCAAATATTTCATTTTATTACAGTTTGATATTTCCATTTAGCATTCAAATATGTGCATTTCTATGTGCCATGCAAATCTTACACTTAGAATACTGTTATAAGAAGTTTTTGTTTTTTTATTCATAATGAGAATCCTTATAAAAGAGAACACAGAAAGGGCCACATCTCTGTGAACTTATGATGAATAATAGAATTTGTACAATGAATAAGATTTCATCCTGCACCATTTATCATTTTAGTTCTGGAACTACATTCCTAGCTAAGCATCTAACCAGTTCCTGAGGCGTTCTTACAAGGGTTTCTAATCTTATTGTACATCTTCATTTGCTAAATTTGCACTAATGACCAACCTTTTGTAATCTGTCTAACTTGATCTATAGCAACATAATCATTTCGCTGAATGCTGAAATGCAAAGAAAGACACTAGAAATCATGCAGTTGTGATGAGAAAGCAACAGCAAATGATGGCAACCAAACATATTTTTTATGAAATGAGTGAATCAGATCAATGAAAGCAATGATTGCTATCAATTGAAATAAGCATCAAAGATAGTTGAAATTGCTAGTGTGAACTTGAATAGTTAACTAGACGAGTTACAGACTGGTCATCAAAACAACTTAATTGAACTAGCTTCCAAAAAATAAAAATAAAAAAGAAATAGGTGCCTAGGTCACAATGATTAATTAGGGAAAATAACTATATATTCATAATTGAAATTTGAAAAGAACAAAGTTGTGTGTAGCTGAAAACTACCAATTGCCAAATATAAAGCTAAATTACTTCTCTCAATTAATTCATCACCTCTCATCAAAATATATCCAGAAACATCATTAGCATAATATATGATCCATTGCTCCATTAGCATCTAAAGAAATCTTTTCTAAGTTGGAATTACATTTTGATTTAGTTACTAGCCTACCATGACTACTGAACAAAAGTTGTAAATAATTAATTTCTGTTCCCATTCTTCAAACATTGAATTGCAAGCACCTTGCATTTGCAGATAGACACAATACTTGTAAGCTCCTAATCCCGAAAATTACAATAATTATATTCAAATATCCACCAAAAGTAAGTAATTTCCACAGTGAACAGCATAAGGAAACGATAACCCATCCATTCTCCCTTCAGAGTAGGAAAGGTCTGTAAGGAGACTTTTTGAAAGACTCAAACTTGCACCTTTCCGTAGTTGCAGCCCAAATAATTGTACCATTTGCATCAAACATGTACCAAAAACTTAAAAAAAAAAAAAAAAAAAAGTAAATTGACTCACTTGCAAGAAATGATATTAATATAAAATAGGTACCTCCCCAGTTGGTTCAACGACTGAACCAACACCATACCAGCCGATATCTTCATGTCGTACAACTCAAAGCCCTCCTCACCTCCATTTGGCAAGTTGTTGTTGTTGTTGTTGTGACATATTCTCTTCAAAACCGAGGTAGCTACTGATGCAGCCTCCTCATACATAGAGGCAACAAGGTAACTGTAAATATCATATGAAATTAAAATCCACATAATGGGTTCTCGAATTCAGTTACAAGAATCAAAGAAAGAAAGAGAAATACCTCTCTGAACGTTCAATTTGTTCCCAAATTGCAGGGATTGAATCCATGGCAGCCATTTCCATCTTCACTTTCTCTGGCTTACTATTCCCTTTCAAAGAATGTGGAACGTGAAAGGAGAAGAAGCAGAAAAAAAGCTCCGTTCTTTAATGAGCCCAGCCCCCAACTTGGGCCCAAAGCCCAAATAGCTATTGGAGCAATCCACTCTCAATTAATTAAATTCCTTCAGTTTTCTTCTCCCTTTCTCTTGCCTAGGATTGTTCTCTTCACTGCTCTCGCTAGTTCCTGCGGCGCCCACTTGAACTTGCCTATTTACTAGCTCGGCCATCGACATTGGCCGGCTATTTCAAATTCCGGCAACGGCGGCGACGTTAAGGTACAAAAATCTGTCGTTTCCAAATAATTATTTGTTTATTTTATGTTCTAAATGAATTTGCAAATGCCCATGTAATAATATTAAGCACAAATCTGTTGTTAAGTAAGATGTTTGAAGCTTATTTTACTAGTTGGAAGCTTGAGTTTGATTATGGATATGCATGATTTTTTTTTGGTTATTTTAAGTGTAATTTATAATTATCTGGATTGACCCTTAAACAGATGAGGACTTTGGTTGGCATTCTTGAAAGAGGCAGACCCTTCTTTTTCTCTAGGATTCTTTTCATGGCTCCTCAGAGAATTCATGATTTTCCTAGGAAGGTAATAATTACTTTTCTCTCACCCTCTTTTCTATTATTGTAAATTTTTAGGAATTGTTATTGTTTGCGACTCGAGAATGGAGAGTTTGTTTGATGCTGTTTTCTTTCTTTATGGTTTTCTTTTTTATTAAAAAAAAAACTGATGATTATACCTCTAATACAGAGTTGTATGATATCCATCCCAGTTGGTTCCACTTGGATCTCTCCTCTTGTTATGGGAATTTCTGAAATTATTGTCAATTATAAGCTAATTGCAAGCCAGGCATCTCTAGATGAAGAGGAGGTTTTAGAAAGAAACTTGAATCAGATTTTTTTTGCCATTGAAAATGCACCAAGGTCCACTGCAAAAATTTGTGCTGCTTGTATTGAGAATCTATGCAAAGCTGGAGATATCTCTATTGCTGCTAGATTGTTGCAATCTTTGTGGAATAAAAACGTCTTCCTTGACTCTGATGCTTATAATATTGTTTTAGCAGCAGCAGTAGAAAGAAATAACATTGAAATTTTGTCCCAGGTTTTCAGGGATCTAGTAATGTCTTATGGATCTTTGCCTTCAACTTCCTATCTTAATCTGGCCAAGGGTTTTGTAAATAATAATGATCATGTCCTGTTGTTGAGACTTGTAAAAGAAGTATCTGAGCTTGCATATCCAAGAAGTACTATGGTTATAAATAGAATCATCTTTGCCTTTGCTGAATCTAGGCAGTTTGACAAAGCCCTACTGATATTTGATCGAATGAAGGAGTTGAGATGTAAACCAGATTTGGTCACACATAACACTGTTTTGGATATTTTAGGTCGTGCTGACAGAATAGATGAAATGCTGCATGAATTTGATTCCATGAAGGAAGCAGGAATTATCCCAGATTTTATATCTTACAATACATTATTAAACCACTTGCAGAAGGCAGGAAGGTTAGAATTGTGTTTGGTATACATAAAGGAAATGGGTGAGAGTGGAATTGAACCAGATTTGCTAACATATACTGCATTAATTCACGGTTTGGGCCAATTAGGGAAGATTGAGGAATCATTGGGACTCTTCAGTGAGATGAAGATGAAGCAGGTCCGTCCATCAATCTATATATATCGATCACTAATCAATAGTTCAAAGAAAATGGGAAAGATGGAGTTGGCTATGACCCTTTTGGAGGAGATGAATGCATCTCTTCCAAATCTGGCTGGTCCAGGTGATTTCAAACGAAAAGGCAGAAAGTAAAGCACTCAAAAGTCCAGTGTTTTGGTGTAATCTGCTTAGTAAAGCACTATGACCATTTGCACATCGTACAAATTGAAGAAATGTCTCTGACTGGATAATGTATGTATTTAAACTTCTTGCTATCTAATCTTCATTTTTATTGTAAATTATTTCAGCAGAAATTATCCTAGAATTTAATTATTCTGCCCTTGTTTCAGGCCCACATGCAGTTATCATTTTTGTTCCATGGTTCATTGCTAGCTCATTGCTGAGATGAGTTTAATTCTAACCTATCTGAAAGGTAGCTATTATTATTGAATTAAGTGTGGCAATAACTTGAAGAGTAAACACATGAAACATCTAAAGATATGGATGCCATAAACAGGAACCAAGTAAAGAAACAGGTCAGTTTAAGTATCCTTATCTCATTTTGCCTTATGTTTGCCTTGTGGATGCACCTATTGATATTGCTCACTTGTGCCAATGTCATTTGCTGCTATTCTCGGATCTTGTGCCACCATTATATTATCAGATTAAACTGTGGCAATTGCTTTGTTGTGGATTTGTGAATTCTTGTAACACAATTTGCTGGAATGTTGCTGATCTCATTGGTTGCTTAGTTGTGGTGTAGTTGATATTGTTTTTTGAGCTATATTATTCCTCTTTGGGTTGAGTCAGTTTGGTGGAGTTCCTTAGTCTTTCCCTCAGTTTAACTAGTTCTTCTGACTTTCTATGAAATTCGTTATTGCATATGCTTGAATTTAGAGAGCATGATGTGCTGATTTGGCTGGGATATATGAACACAGATGTGTGGATGAATTTTGTTTTCGCTGAATTTCTATGTCAGGAGCTTGAGTTTTAAAGGTAGATTTTGTGTTTGTTTGACTTCAGATTTGGCAGTTTTTCATTAGCTTTCTGGACGCAATTTGTGGGAATTTGACAGAAGTTTCTCTCTCGCATTTTCCTTGATTTTGAAAATTGCAGGTGGTAATTTTAACATAATTTCTCTGATGATTTGGATGTACAATTCAATTTCAGTCGTAATATTCCATTTCAGTTGGAAAATCATTTTCAACAAGTCCATAATAAGTGATTCCATCTTTTTCATCGGGTCCAGGTAGAGATCAAAGTCTTTCTCATGTTGTGTGCTCTCAATTGACCATAATTTTGGTCACGTTGTCTTTTACTAGTCTCCTATGGAGTATTCGTCGGTAAAGAAGTGGATCATTTGGGAACTCTATTTGAGCTAAACTTCAATGCTATTTGTGTAGGAATTATTAAGAGGACTATTTGCTCCTCTTCTGAAGTTTTTCATTGAATTAATTTCAATGCTGTTTTAGCAGAAATTATTGTGAGGAAGATTTTTCTTGCTTTTCTTAAGCTTAATCTCTTATGGTAGAGATGTTCTCTATATGTTTCTTTCGCACTTCTTCCCTTCTTAAGCTTAACCCATGTTGTGGCATGCAGCAAATAAAATGTTTGAGAGCAGTTGACTACATTCGTGGATCTTGAGGACAAAGCCTGCTCTTTGAATTGCAATAAGTGGGCTTAGTGCTTAGGTACTTGATGGATATGTTTTGAAGAGGTACTCTTTTCTTTCCAAATTGTGATTAGTAAGCTCAGTGCTTGTCAGGATTGATGCATTGCAATCATCGGAATTGCAGCCTTCAGCACCAGGGCAACTCTTTTCTTTTTATCTCTCTCTTTCTGTTTTCTTTTTTTTTTTTTCAGTTTTTGTATTCTTGAATTATTTTTCAGTTTGACCCCACAGATTGTGCTTATATGCACAATTGGTAGGCTCAACGAATAATTGGTGCCATACACAATCGATAAATGCTCATACCCAGAAGAAAAAATTGCAGCATATGAATAACTTTTTTTTTTTTTGGCTGTCCCCAAGTATTTGTACTTCTTGTTTGATCCTGTATATTATTAGGTTTGGCTTTGTACTCATTATTTTGCAATATAAATTTATTATTGATATTGAGATCATGAACTGCTCTGAGAATTCATGGTGCCTGTTCGCTGGACTGCATTTCTTATTATTTACAGTGTTATGTTCATGTGTGAAATAGAGATATTAAAGATACGAAATTTGATATATTAAACTTGATATAAATTTGATACGCTGATCCCGCCAGGATTTTTTCTTAAATAAAAAAAATATTAAACTTGTGTTTTTGAGTATTTCTTTTTTCATATTTATTTATTTATTTATTTTTCGTAGACTGGTTGCTCTACAATAAGAAATGCTATAGTTAGTCTTTGTATTTTTTTTTTTTTTATTTTATTTTAAATGAGTTGGTCTTTGTAGTTGAAGTCTAATTAGCGGATAGTTATTTAAAAAAAAACATTAGTGTAATTTTTAACTTATTTTAAATTAGTCTAGAGGTTTAATTTATTTAATTTCAAAAAATATTAATTTATTTATCTACTTTTTATCAACAATTTACATAATCATTTCTATTAATTGTGAGTAATAAAAATCACAAAACTCTGTGTTGTAACTAATTTGTATTGCATTAATGCTAAATTTATTTTATGAAAGTGCATGTTGTAAATGACAAACTGACCCATAGATCTTTATGCCTTTAGAGTAGTGTCCCTTTTTAATTATTATTGATATAAAAAATGCATTGTCCTCTTTAATTTAATATAAATTCCAATGAATTGAAAATATTATTAAATTGAAAAAAAATTGAGATATTGGAAGAAAATTAATTTTCATTACTTGAAAAATTAATATTTTTCTAAATCTATATAGATATATAATTTCTAAAACAAAAAAAAAGGTAAAAGTAACATAATATTAAGATTATCATCCATGTTGAATTGATACTTTTTATTATTTTCTATTTTTATTGAATTTAATTTTGACATTGATTGAGTTGAAATTGAATATAATTAATATTGTTTTGAATAAATTCATTTTTTTAAATATTAACTAAATTAATAGCATTAATTATTGTGATTATGAATTCATTTTTTAGTAATTAATTGAATTAATAATATTATTTTAAATAATTAAAATTTTCAATTTTTTTAATATCATTTATTTAATTTTTAATAATTAATTAAATCAATAGCATCAATAAAATTATTTTAAATCATAAAATATTTTAGCTTCTTTATTCTAATAATTAATGAAATTAGTAAAATTATTTAATGATATTATTAAAATACTTTTCAAAGTAATAAAAATTTAGAGATTCTTTTTTCAAAATCTCAAAGTACTAAAGTTTTTAGTGTTTATTTCTATTCACTTCAATATTTATACTAACATAACAAAATAGTACATCGAAGTACGTACTTATTTCAGCTCTATACTATTAAATAAATTATAAATTTCTAACATTAATATAATTCAATTAGTATATATAAGAAAGACTTTAGAATGAAATAATCGAAATATTAAATTTATATAATATTGTTCTAATTAATTAATTTCATCTTTTACCATTGAATTAAAATATATAAGTAAACTATTATTTTATTTTCTAATTTTTTTTCAGATAACGAGGAATTAAATTAAACAGGTAAATTACATCTTTTTTTTCTTAAATAAAACAAAAAAAATCATATATTCGTGAGGAGAATTAAATTATAAAATTATATTTCTTAACTTGTAAATAAATATGTAGTTTTCAGCTTATTAGTTATGTAAATGTCAAAATGCAAATGTAAAAATGTGTGAAAGAGTAAATTATTAGTTGTGTAAATGTAAAAATGTGTGAAAGAGTGAATTACTATTTAGTTCTAAAGTTATGTTCAAATATGCTAATTAAGATTTTTTATTTTTAGAATTTAATTGTATAGTTATTTGATTTTATTTCTCGCACATCAATTAATCCCTTTGAGCTAATGATGAATTTAACAAAAGAATTAAATAGTGTAATAAAAATAAAATTGAGAATTATGTAATTAATCTAAAAATATATGGTCCTAACTAATATATTTGAATACAACTGAATTGAAGGATTAAATAGTAATTCATATGCAAAACTTATTTTGGCTGTACCAATAGAGATTTAAAAATATAAAATTTGATATATTTTAGTACAGTGATTTGTTGTTTTTTTTATTTTTTATAAAAAGTACAATTTAATTTTTTTTTTTCCAAAAATCAAAAAATGAGTAGTCCACAAGTTTCCAAATAGAGATACTAATTAATTTTTTATGGATAAAAATGTAAATTTTCTAACCAACAAAAATCACAAACTGTGTTGTAACTAATTTGTATTGCATTCATGCAAAATTTATTCCATCGAGCGCATGTTGTAAATGACAAAATGATCCATAAATCTTTTTGGCTTTAATTTACATATATTAATGCAAAAAAATCAGGGATTAAATAGAGTAGTCTGCCCTTTTAATTATTATTAATATAAAAAAACACAATATCCTTTCCAATTTGTCCAACTTCTCATAAAAAATTTCAATGAGTTTAAAATATTCTTAAATTGAAAAAAAAATTTGAGATATTGAACGAAAATTATTTTTTTAAAAATTAAAATTTTTCTATGCCAATGTAAATATATAATTTCTAAAAGGAAAAAGACAAGGTGTCATAATAGGAGACTATTATCCATGATAAGTTGACATATCCATGCTGGGTTGGCTTTTTACTATTTTTCTACTTTTATTTATATTAATTTCGCATTGTTGAAATTTAATATTATTAATATTATTTTAAGTAATCAAATCTTTCAATTTTCAATTCAGTTTTTTAATATTAACTAAATCAATAGCATCAATTTTTTTAATAATTAACTAAATTAATTCCATCAATTGTATGGAATAAATTGTATTAAAAAATTTATAAGTATAAAATTATGTAAGATTTTTTTTTAATTCATACATAATAATTGTATGGAATAAATTTACAAGTATAAAATAAACTTGATATTAAAAATACGTAAAAATATAAGATATCTAATTTTATATTATATGAGGAATGAAATGGTGCATGAACAATTTTAAAAGCAAATATGGGCTATGTCTAAGGGCATTTTAGTCTTAAAAATATTATTAAATTAATTTTATGAAATTTATTTCAATTTATATCAATTTTAATATATTTTTATGACGGTTATAATTAATTTGATCGGAGTTAAATTTTTAAAATTAAAATCTGAAATTTTTTTCAAACTAAACATATAAAAATATAGAATTCAATTGAATTCAATTAAACCAGACTCTATGGAAGACTATAAGATGCATAAAAGTAAATAGTAAGAAAAAATTGTATATATTAGTTTAGTGTGTGTTGTTTGCTTGCAAATTAGAAATGATGTTCATTTTCAATCACTCATGAATGTATTGAAAAAAGTAACATATTTTTTTTTTTGTGGGCAAATAATTTTTTATTTTATTAAATTATAAAATCAGAAAAAATTTATTAAATTCAAGAAAATTAAATTAGAGCCAATAAGATTTTTCTATACACCCAGGTTTAAGCTTAAGTTTGATAAGTGAAAAAACTTGATTACCAAAAACTTCATATAGACAGTATAAATTAGACATAATAAATCTCCTATTGAGATAAGAGATGATAAATTACAAAAAAACATGCAAATATCACAACTTTTGCTATATTCAAGCCAAAAAAGGAACTTCAGACTCAACACTTTTTTTTACTAAGCAACCTGCAAAATTATTGCTATAATGTATAATTGGTCTTTTTTTTTATATGTTTCTTTTTATGTATCTAAATTGTACTGAATCACTAAAAGATTTTTTTAAAATTTCATATTCAATTATTTCGATTGGTGGAATTTGAAAAAAAAAATCTACATAATTTATAAATTAATTAAAGGCTAAATGAATATAAAAATTTTGTATTTGAACCGTGTTTATAATTTTAGTCAATTATTTTAATTATATCGATCTATACATTGTACTTGTGCTAATTAATTTTTTTATAAATGTTGCTCTAACTAAATTGAGATTACTACTTAATTGTTATTACTATTTGCTGCTAAGTATATGTTTCAAATTCATTTAAAGATTGAGGCTGCTATAATAACTATAGTAATAACATTCATTCATACTATTAGCTTTTTTTTTTTTAAAAAAAAAACCTTCTTTATTATGTATATAATTATTTATTTTTAAAAATTTTAAAGGTTATAAACTGAGTGATAAAAATCACAAACTCTATAATCAATTTAATAATGAATTCATGCTAAATTTATTCTATCCGACCATACATTAAAACTGATCAGCCAACTTTTAAATCTTTTTAGTAGTAATTTATATGTATTAATGGAAAAGAAAATTAGGAATTAATAGAATAGTTCTATTCTCTTTCTCATTTTTAATATATAAAAAATATATTATCCTCTTTAATTTGTCCGATCTCTTACAATAAATTGAAAATATTCTGAAAACTTGAGGTATTGAAGAAAAACTAAATATTAGTATTTGTACGGCTGGGATAACTCAGCTGGTTAAAGCCTGCCTGTGGCCTTTAACCTCAAGGTCGAAGGTTCAAACCCTTTTTCAAGTAGAATATATATAACATTGGTAGTTGGAATATATATAACATACTCTCAAAGGCATTTGAAGAGGAAGAAACTAAAAGGGCTTTTATTTGTTAATGACTTTCTAAATGTATTTGTTATGAAATATAATAAATAAATAGTATATATAGAAATGTAATAGATAGAACAAGAGAGAGAGTAGAGATAAATTGATTATGTATTAGGATCTTGGTTTCCCAATTTATAGGATTAAAGACTATTTATAAGATACAAAATATAGATAAAAAAATATAATTTTACATTTAAATGATATAACTCTTCATCTTAAATAATATAATTCTTTATTCTAAAAAAATATAATTTTTAGAAAAATAAATAATTTCTTTAATAAACTTAATGGATATCAATTATATTATATAGTTTTATAACATTCTCCCTATATGTCCATTATATAAAGAATGTGTCTTATTAAAATCTTTCTAAAAAAATTCATTGGAAAAAAAATCATTGTAAAAAAAAATAGTACAATATTCTTTGTGTTTTAAAAATTTATTTCTCCCCTAAACGAATACATCACTACTTGTCTCTTTCTTTAGGGAATATAATATATTTTAATATTATTTCCTATAACATTATGAAGCTTGTTTCATATCAAGCAGATTGTATGTACTTTATACATATTAAAATATCAATTTAATTAAACATAAATTATAACTTTTTTTATAAATAAATAAATGTCAATCGTATATCAATCACTATGAGTATAATGATTCTTAAGATATATACTCAGTATAGTACTATGGTACTTCAGGATATAATATTTTATATTATTACAAAAAGATACAGTATTTCAGGACTAAATAATTTTTTATCATTTTTAGAGGTCAAAATTAGTTATTTATCTTGTTGAATGCCCTCACAATTATCAGTTTCATTAATGAATGGGTTTTATCCATATAAAATCATTTTAATCCCTTAGATTATATGTATTGATTAATGGACATAAATTCTATTTATAAAATATTTGCTCTACAGGGTGAGGCAAAATTTTATATTCAAATTCTTTCATTTCAAATTTCTTTGAATATTTCATTGCCTTTTGGAGCTTTATTAGAGTTTAATGGGATTTATATCGTTGATATACAACAATAACATCAAATTTAGATGCAGACCTTCTTATAAAAACACATGGATAAGTTAGATGATTCATATAACCTTCCTTTATTATATAAATATGATGAGGTGATTGTACCACATACACTTCGATTACTTTAATCCATATAAAGATTTTTTATATGTTTCAGGTATTTTAAATTCTTCAGGGACTTTTATATATTTTATCAAAGAGAGTAGAAACATGATGAATCATGTCATATATTTGTTTTTCACCATATATCACATGATATTTACTCAGCAATATCTCTAAGGCAATTGTACCATCAATTTTCCTTAATCCATATAGAAATTTTTATAATTTATTTGAATATATTTTCAAGGATTTTAATTTGTATGCTTCAAATATATTTTAATCCTTTGAGAATTATCATTATCAAGTAATCTATATAGAGCTCAACATAATTTTTTGAGAACTTGAATTTTGTACTTAAGTAACTTAAATCCTTCAGAGATTTTCATATAGATATCTATATCAAATTAACAATATAAAATAGATAATCATTTTATGTCTATATATCCCAATAAAACTTATATTCAATAATCTAATAATTTTTAACAATATTAAGTTTTATAGCATATATAAAAATACAGTCGATATTTATTTTATATTGATTCCATCTTTCTTTGTCATAATATAACTTATCGAGATCTCATTATTTTCATCAAAATCATTAGTTTCAGGTACCTAAATTTCTTCTAAAAATTATTTATCAGTCATGTCTAATATCTCTTTTGAAGAATATAACATATTTACTTCTTTTTATTTTCAATAATTTTTGTCATTGAAACTAATCAATCTACCACGCTCCAGTAATAAATTTATTAACATATGTAATTTTATCCTTTAAGGACTTCGATTCTAGTACGAGTTTAATAATTAATTTAAAATATTTTTTAAAATAATTATCTTTAGAACTTCTAATTTACACAACCTTGTGAGGATCAAAATTTGATAATATTATTATTTTTAGTAATTAGCATTTTTCAACTATTTATTCTCTTTCCTTTGTATCGGGATCCATAACAATCAATAAATTTGACGATCTTAATGCGAATAATTTCTATTATATAAAATAGCAATATTCCTATATATAAATAAGGATGTTCACATAAATACTGCTTTGAAAATACAATCATTTAAAATCATTAGATATGAAGAAATATTTTGCTCTTTAATAAATATCAATATAAAAATTTAATTCATCACTATGTAGTTAGCTATTAACTTATTTCTTTTTTTCAGAACTTTTTTTTATTGTGTACATAATTATTTATTTAATTATTCATAGATAAAGAATGATTGTTAACGATTTTGCAAATGTATGAATAATTGTTAGTTTTAAATCCAAATCAATTGTCTTGAAATTAATTAAAGAATTTGTGAAATTTAAACTATTTGAATATTAGGCAAACAAGTAAATGACTAAATTAAAAGAAAGAAAGCTAGATTTGTTTTAATCGATAAATAAAAGGTATTCCTGTAAGGATCAACTCCGTTAATCAATATTATGAATCTCATATTACATTTTCAATCTATTAAAGGATGCAACTTTGAAGGGGTAGGAATCTAATAATATCTACGTCCTTTTCCAAGTGACATAAACGTTTCGAAATTATAAAAACATCTAATTTTCATGGTGTAATGATGATTCCAGCTCATGATTCTCTGTGATTTTCCCTAGTTCCTCAAAGCAATAACTTATTCTTAAGTCTATCTTCTGGTTCATGTGTGGGTTAATCAAACAAAGGACTTTACCTTCCAGTTCTTCATCCTCTCATTCCATTTCATACAAATATGAAGCTCTAATATATTCATAGACATCAAGTATAAACACACATAAATTAAGAAAACATCCAATAGATAGAAATGAAGGGAATTAATTACATAACTGTTGCTCAAATGGGTTTAACCTAACACTAGCTAAGGGAACTACTCACTACACATAATCAAATTACAATTCAAGAGATTAAGAGGAAATGGTAACTCTAGAACCATCCTTGTCTACAAAAATGGTAACTCTAGAACCATCCTTGTCTACAAAAGGAAACTAAGATAGAAATCTTATTTTAATTGCTAACTATGGAGTAAATCTCTCAGTTAAATCCAATTTTGAGTCCTCTTAATCTATGTTGTTCCCTAGCCTTGCTTGATGATTTTTACATCAGATGCTTCTTACTCTCAAGTGGATAAAGCATGATTAGTGGACTGCCTACGAGTTTCACCACTAGGTCCTCCTCTTGTGGGATGGTCTAAAAAGACTGAAATGTCCTTCATTTTAGGATTTTTCCTCTAAAAAAGATGGGACCTACACTATAAGATAAGACAAATACAAAAGATGCACAATGCATACAAAAACTAACTTTAACTTATTAAAAGTCAAGGCAAAAGGCATAATATACATGCATAAAATACACACTCTATGTTGTAAGTAATATTAATAATGCATTCATGCTAAATTTATTCTATCCAACCATATGTTAAAAATGATAAACCTACTTATAAATCTTTTTTGCATTAATTTTTCTATAGTCATGCAAAAGAAAATTAGGAATTAATAGAATACTCTTTCCCCTCTTTCTTATTTTAATATATAAAAAATATATTATCCTTTTTAATTTGTCCAATCTCTTATAATAAATTACAATGAATTGGAAATATTTATGAAAAAAATTGAGGTGTTGGAGGAAAATTAAATATTATTATTTGAAAAGTTAATACTTTTTATACTAAATGGTTCTTTATTTCAACCATTTTGATAGATGGCTTTGCTTGAAGGGAATCTTTTCTATGATTAGTTTAACATAGAGTTGGAAGGGATTTTTGCTTTGACTTTTTGAAATAAAATTCATGTAAATCACGATTGGATGAGTGTAGCTGACACATTAGTGTAAAGCTGACATTGGCATAGTGGCAAAAATTCCACAGACTTTATGCCTTTTTTAAGTCATAAATATTCCCAATTTTTAAGAATCCGAAATTTTATAAAAGGTTTTCATTTTATGTAAAATCTAAAAATTCAATCAAATCAAATTTTGACCAATTTGATTCGGCCGATTTATCCAGTTTTTACTAGTTCAAACTAGTTTTTACACATCCGATTTTCTTATGTAATCTAAATTAAATCATAATTCGGTTCCGATAAAACTAATAAGTTTAGTCCAATTTTCAGGACAATGGTTTATACTAATCATATATTAAATGAACTTTTCATTTCTTGTTAATTAGTAATTTAGAATTTGACACAAAACAACTTCATTCAATGAATGGATTAATTATTAATGATGAAGACATAATAATTTGTATTTATTAAATGTAAACATTATATAGTTTTTTTCACTTACAAAAATGGAAATTGACCTAAATAAATTGGTGTAAAATTAAATTCTAAAGTCTTTTCAAATCAAACACATAAAAATATAAAATTCAATTTAATTCTATCAATTTTTTAGAATTCATTTAAACCAAAGGCTATGAAAAACTATAAGATACATAAAATTAAATAGTAAGAAAACAAATTGTATATATTAGTTTTGTTTTCTGTTATTTGCTTACAAATTAGAAATGATATTCATTTTCACTTATGAATGTATTAAAAAAAGCTGACATATTTTTTGGTAAGTATTATAATGTATATATTGAAGAAGTCAACACAGCTTATTGATTTGATTTGACAGAGTATTATGCATTTAGTAAGAAAAAAAAGCACATGAAGGAAAGTTGTAGCAAAAGATTTACAATTTCTTGATATCATCACTGTGGACTTATGAATAGAGCATAGTATAGATAAAAAATAGTCTATCCCAACTAAATTGAGATTAATACTTAATTGTTATTACTGCTAAATATATATTTTAAATTCATTTAAAGATTGATATTGATGTAATAACAATAATAATAATAATAATAACAGTCATTGGAATATTTGTATGCAATTAGCTATTTTTTTAATTCTTTATTTTTTCAGAACTTTCTTTTATAATGTACATCGTTTTTTCATTTTAAAAATTTTATAGGTTGTAGACTGAGCAATAAAAATCATAAACTCTGTGTTCTAACTAATTTAACAATGGATTCATGCTAAATTTATTATATCCAATCATATGTTAAGAATGATAAATCAACTTATAAATCTTTTTAGTAGTAATTTATATGTATTAGTGTAAAAGAAAATTAAGAATTAATAGAATAGTTTTCTCTCCCGTTTCTTACTTTTAATATAAAAAAAAATATGGTCGTTAATTTGTACAATCTCTTAGAATAAATTGAAAATATTCTTAAAATTGAGGATATATGAGATATTATATTAAAAATATAAATTATTACATATAGAGCTGGAATAGCTCAGTTGGTTAGAGCGTGTGGCTGTTAACCACAAGGTCGGAGGTTCAAGCCCTCCTTCTAGCGTAATAATTTTATATTTTGACTTTTTCATTTAACCTTTGTGATTATTTATAAATATTAAACTTAAAAAATACTATAAAATATTAATCTTTTTTTTATCTCAATCAAGAGATACGTTCTTTCCATTTAAAATATCAACCGTTAAATTATTTTAATATAAAAATTTTCTAGTTAGCTAAATTTTTGTAATGATTGTGGGAATTATTTATGCTCTTCAAATAACATGGGATCGTTGATGGCCGAAACTATAAAAGTTGACTCACTGGCTTCTTTTGATTTGATTCTACATAATGGTCAATGTGCTTTAAGAGTTAAATTTTGATAGAGAGATGCAATTTTATGCTGCAATGACAATTATACGTTTCTATAATTAAGATTTTTCGTGGTATTATTAATACCATTGCTGATTTTTTGGCTTCACATATGGATCATTCTTCATTTGAAGTCCTTTTGGTTACGGTGCAACCTCCTAAAATTCATCATTTATTGGATTTTGATTCGTTTGGGGCTATTTAACCTCATGTAGCTTTTAATCGGGTTTAACCTCCTCAAATTAAATTTGAATGGAGGTGTGAATCAATGAAAATATAATCTCTTATTAAATACACATGTCTCTCTTTCATTAATTAGAGATTGAATTATTTGTTATCTTCTAACAAATAATGGAGAAAGAAAAAAAACTAAAAAAACTACGTCTGAAATGAAAATATAAGCAGATGACAAGACAATTACTTTTTTAATACACTTATTTTCATAATTTAGAAGGATGAATTACATAATGTGTTGTGCAAATATTAAGCTATCACTTATATGAATAAAATTTTCTTTTTATCCCATTTAGTTACTTTGGTTAAGTAGTAGTCTAAGTGCCATTTTTTGTCATTTCATATTTTTATTACTTAAACTTATTTAATTTAGAGTTTTATTCTTTTAATTCTTAAATTTTCATATTAAGATATATGTATATATGCATTTATATTTTTACACATCAAATAGTTTTAGGATCTCCTATATTCCTTACAAATCTTATTTTCTTGCATTTCGATAATATTTTAAATAGGTTTCATATTTTACAAAATACTTATTTATTATTTATTTACTTAATTCACACAATATTTAGAATATAATACTTTATTTAAAAATTAGGGTATTACAATAAAAGTGTTGTGTGTACAAGAAAAAAAAAAAAACAAAGTGAGAGTGTGTGTGTGTGTGCATTTGGTGACGCAGCATAAAGCAAAAGAAACAAAAACAAGAAAGAGTGATGCAAGAGAAAGAAAAGAAAACCAAGCAGTAAATTTAATTGCCTCAGAGAGGAAGATTGATCTTTACCCAATCTTGATGAAATTCTGATATTTTGCTTTACTCACCAATTCCTAGAAGGTGAACGGATTTGATTCTTGATTTGACTCTCTCAATTGATGAGATCTATCATTTTGTCTCTTATATTTGTTATTGATATCCACCATTTCAATGATGATTATATTTGTATTAGTCAAGAGTGTATCTTGATAATATTTACGTAGCCTCTAGTTAATCTAAAGAGGAAACTCTATGTAGCCCATTAATTTATTAGTGGAAAATTTTGAAATGGACTGCTGTCCCGTGAATTTTCTCTTTTTCTTGAAGGGTTTTCCATATAAAAATTGACATGTAGTGTGTTGATAATTTTTTACTATCTTGCTTGGCTATTATTATTAGTAATGCGGTGATTTATTGTTGTTGTCATATTTTGATCCACACAAAGAGAAAAAAGTATTGATCTGAGATTTATTATTATTTCCGTTGTGTTTATATTATTTATCTGTATTTGAGCTTCACTTCCGTATATTATTATTTTTCCAGACAAAAAGCTTTAAATGATATAGTATGAAACAACATTATTCATGCTAAGTGGAAAATCCACTCAGAGCTAATATTTAGAAAACACATTACTCCGTATTGGATGGAGAGTGACGGAGTCTATAATTATTGAGGATAATAAATTTATCATATCAATTGTAAAATTAAGAATTAAGCCTCCAATTAATTAAAATGGTCAAAGTTCAGTATTTTTTTGCTAAAGAATGGTCAAAGTTCTAGTTAGGGAAAACTTTTCTGAAGATAAGAAAAATTAAGGGAGAAGTGAAAATTGCAAGTGGAGATTGTTTGTAAAGACATCAATGAATAGACCAATGACTAAATAATTTAATTAAAGAAATTGGCACAGTAATAGAGTATTGTAGCATAAAGAAACTCAACTTCATAGAAACTTAATTCAAAACTAACGTTAAGCTACATTAAAATCTCTAGAAAAGAAAAATGTTTTAGCTCTTACAACTGAATTTGAAACTGAATATAAATAAGGAACTAGGAGGCTCAAAGACTAGTTGATGCCATAAGCAATAGATGAATGCACAAACCCATAATAGCCGCCTAATATATATAAAATTTTGGAATTCTCTTTATAGCCCTTTGGACTTTATTGATATTTAATTATGATAATATACTTTTATATTTCAGTAATAACTATATTTCTCATAAAAATGATAGGTACCCACAAATTTCAAAGGCTTACTAAGATAATCCCCTAAAGTATAAGATTAAATTTATGCATTAAGCCCCAGGATGTGCATGACAATGTCAGGTTTCTATGATTTATGCATTAAGCCCCGAAAGTATAAGCTTCTCAAGGGTATCATCAGTTTTATGTTACATGTCAATAACAGGTTTCTATGATTTATGTTGCATGACAATGATAGGTTTCTATGATTAAAATTTTTTTGAAACTAATATAGTTGTTGATTTTTTTGGCTTCACATATGTATCATTCTTGTTTGTAGTATTGAGGAGCTGCAGCCTTCTAAGGTTTGTCATTTATTGAATTTTGATTCGGTTGTGTGTGTCTATTTGCCCTCATGTAGTCTCTAGTCGGGTTTAATTTCATCCATTGTAGTTCAAAAAATTCCATTAAAAATGTTCCATAGATAAATTTTGATTTAAATTTGCCATCCTAAAGAAAAACTAGTTAATTTCAAATTTTAATTTAAGTTTAATTTCTTTAATCTTTTTCATGCAAAAGTTTATCTTTCTCGTACAATTAATGTATGCAAAATTCATATCAATTAGAAAAAACATGGAATAAATAATACATTTATAATTTAACTAACTATAATAGTAATATTACTATGTTGGGAGAAAATGAATTTTGGAATATAATTATTCTTTATTTTTTATTTTAATTAGTGTTAGAACCCTGCGATACGCAGAGTAATACTAAAAGATAAAATATTTTTTTATAATTTCGACACAAACACAACAAAAAGATTAGACGATTGATACGAATACGACACGTTTAACCTGTTTAATATCATAAACAGATCAAGTAAATCGTGTTTACTTATATATAACTCGTGTAATCCGCTTAAATATCATAAATAGGTTTAGTGGATGTGTTCACCTATATACGACTCACTTAACCTACTTATAGTATTTTTTAACTTTTAACCTATTTAACTTGAATTATATTTTAAAATAAATTTTTACACATAAAATGCATAAATTCTTCAAAATTCATAATTACAATAATGAAATTTTAATAGATTTCAGTTCGAGTATTTATATCTAACATTAAAATTACCTCTGTACTCTTAAATAAATGGATCGTTTACTTAACCCGCGTGTCAACCTGCGATACAACACGTTTATATTCGTGTCATAAATGGGTGACTCGTTTATAATACGAACTTGCTTAACCTCAATCCTAATCTATTTATTTCGCGTGTTAGGTAAATCGTGTTTGTGTGTTGTGATTCATTTTTTAAATATTTTTGTATTTTATAGAATGTGAATAATAAAGATCACAAACTCTATGTTGTAACTAATTGTATGCATTCATGTTAAATTTAGTCTATCCAACCATATGTTAAAAATGATAAACCAACTTATAAATCTTTTTGGCAGCAATTTATAGGTATTGATGCAAAAGAAAATTAGGAATTAATGGAATACTCTCCCTTTCTTCTACTTACCTTAATGTAGAAAAAAAAAATAAATTATCCTCTTTAATTTATCCAATCTCTCTCACAATAAATTATAATGAATCGAAAATATTACAGGAAAAATTGAAAATTTTAAAGGAAAACTAAATATTATTATTTACAAAATACCTTATATTTAAGTTTTCGATGCATCAGATCTTAAAATCATTTAAATAATAACAAAAAGTGAAATCGTTGAGATACCTGAAATTTAGATTTCCGACCTCCATTATATCGACCATCCTTCGATGTTTGTGAGATAATCAACTAAGATTTTTAGTAGATGTAGATCCAAAAGCACATAAAGGAAAGTTGTAACAAAAGATTTACAGTTTCCTGGCATCAGTGTGAATTTGTGAATAGAGCATAGTATAGATAAAAAACAGTCGATCCCAACTAAATTGAGATTAATACTTAATTGTTATTACTATTTGTGCTAGCTGGGTATATATTTTAAATTCATTTAAAGATCGATGTTGATGTAATAACAATAATATAACATTCATTCATATGCTTATTGAAATATTTGTATTTATTGAATCATCATATATGCAGTTAGCTATTTATTTATTTCCTTTTTCTTTCAATTTTTTTTTATTATGTACATAATAATTTCATTTTAAAAATTTTATAAGTCATAGACTCAGTAATAAGAATCACAAACTTTATAACCAATTTAATAAGAATCACAGGAGCGTATAACGCTTTGACGGCAGAAGTGATTGGTATTGGTGAAACGTTGTCATGGCTAAAGGATAAAGGGCATAGTCTCACCAACATGGAGCTTGAGTCGGATAGTTTGTTGGTGATTCAGGCTATGAGTTCCGATGTGCAAGATAATTCCTACTTTAGTACTCTTATTTCATATTGTAAAACTCTACCTTAAGAGTTTTTCTCTATTTCTTTTCTTTTTGTCTTTGAATATATAATAGAATTCTATTTTCAAAAACTAACCAATTTAAATGAATTAGAGTGACAAAATTAAATTTAAATTAATTTAAATAAAATCGTCTCAAACCAAACATATAAAAATATGAAATTCAATTGAATTCTAGCTATTCATTTAAACCAAACACTATGAAAGACTATAAAATGAACAAAAATAGATAGTAAGAAAAAAATTGTATATATTAGTTTAATTTTGTGTTGTTTGCTTACAAATTAGAAATCATATTCATTTTCACTCATGAATGTATCGACAAAAAGTGAAATATTTTTTATAAGGTAATATAATGTATAAATGGTCTTTTTTGTAGATGTCTCTTTTTATGTATTTAAAATTTTACTGAATTACTAAAAGATTTTTCTCGATTTATATTGAATTAATTGAATTGATGAATTCGAGCAGAAAAATCTAAACAATTCATAAATTTATTAAAAGCTAAATAAATATAAAAAAAATATATACTTAGACCGTCTTTAAATTTTTGTCAATTCTTTTAATCATATGTACACTTATTCCTTGTATTAATTAAATTTTATAGCCGTCGCTTCCATTCTACTTCCATTAATTTTTTGCTAATATAGTTGTTAAATTGAGATTTTAATTGTTATTACTATTTGCTATTGAGTATATATTTTAAAGTCATTTAAAAATAGATGTTGATGTAATAACAATAACAATAGCATTCATTCATATGCTTGTTGAAATATTTGTATTTATTGAATCATCATATATGCAATTAGCCATTTTTATTTATTTTTTTTAAAACATTTTTTTATCATGTACATAATTATTTTATTTTAAAAATTTTATAGGTTATAAATTGATTAATAAAAATCACAAACTCTATGTTCTAGCTAATTGAACAATGAATTCATGCTAAATTTATTCTGTTCAACCATATTTTAAACATAATCAACCGATATATAAATCTTTTTAGCAGTAATTTATATGAATTAGTGCAAAAGAAAATTAGGAATTAATAAAATATTCTTCTCTCATCTTTCTTATTTTTAATATATAAAAAAATATATTATCCTCTTTAATTTGTCCAACCTCTTATAATAAATTGAAAATATTCTTAAATTGAGAAAACTTGAGATATTGGAGGAAAACTAAATTTTATCCTTTACAGGCTAGAATAACTTAGTGGGTTGGAGAGTGTGACAGTTAATTACAAGATGGAAGGTTCAATTTCTCAACAAGATTGGAGTTTCAAATTTATCATAAGGTCACAAGTTCAACTTGTCCTTCTAGCCGAAATATATATAATCTTTAATTTTATAATATATATAAAAGTACGAATGTGAAAGAAAACATTGAATTCCTAAAACGTCTCTATATACTCTACTTGATAATAAATATTATTAAAAATAATTTAATTATATTTTAATTAGAAAACTTTTAATTCTATTATGATTAGAAATATAATTTAATAAAAATATATAATTTAATAAATATTGAACTATACATTTAAATTTATTGAATCTTAGCTAACATTGAAATTTCATACTGTGTTTATTATTTTATTTTAATTATTAATATTATAATTTTAATCTAATCCTCTTATTATTATTATTATTATTATATCAAAATTACCCCTATTTTACTTATATATACTTATTTAGAAGATTTATATCATTGAGAGCTGGAACGTTCTATCCTTTTCATTTAACTTTTGCGATTATTCGTAAATGTTAAACTCAAAAAATATTATAAATATTAATCTTTTTTATATTAACAAATCCAGCCCATCTGTAAATTAAGTCCAAACTTTATGTCTACTAACAGAAACTGTCTATACGCGTTACCAAACACTCAAAAATACTTGAACCCTGAAATCCCACTATAAATACTCTCAAATGCATTTTTCACTTTCTCTAACCCAAAATCCTAGTTTCGTCACTTCTCAGCACACACAGATCAAAGAGCACGATGGCCGCTGCCGCTGCTCGTCCTCTTGTCTCCGTACAATCCCTTCCTTCCTTAAACGATATGGCAACGGATTCCGCTTCCACCGTGCCCTTTCCCGATGTTATGAAGTCCTCAATACGACCTGACATCGTTAACTTCGTCCACTCCAACATATCCAAGAACAGCCGCCAACCCTATGCAGTGTCCAGACGCGCCGGTCACCAAACCTCTGCTGAGTCCTGGGGTACTGGACGTGCCGTCTCCCGTATTCCCCGCGTTCCTGGTGGTGGAACACACCGCGCAGGCCAGGGTGCTTTTGGAAACATGTGTCGTGGTGGACGCATGTTTGCACCTACCAAGATCTGGCGCCGCTGGCACCGTAAGATTAATGTGAATCAGAAGAGGTATGCTGTCGTTTCAGCCATTGCTGCTTCAGCTATCCCTGCTTTGGTTATGGCTCGTGGCCATAAGGTTGAATCGGTCCCGGAAATGCCTCTTGTCATCTCTGATTCAGTGGAGAGCGTCGAGAAAACATCTGGAGCCATCAAGGTGCTTAAGGAAATCGGGGCTTTTCCTGATGCTGAAAAGGCTAAGGATAGTCATGCGATCCGTCCTGGTAAGGGTAAAATGAGGAACCGGAGGTACATCTCCCGCAAGGGTCCCTTGATTGTCTACGGGACTGAGGGAGCCAAGCTTGTCAAGGCTTTCAGGAACATTCCAGGAGTTGAGGTGGCGAATGTAGACCGCTTAAATTTGTTGAAGTTGGCACCTGGTGGCCATCTTGGGCGTTTTGTTATTTGGACCAAGTCTGCTTTTGAGAAGCTGGACTCGATCTATGGCTCTTTCGAGAAACTCTCAGAGAAGAAGAAGGGGTATGTGCTCCCCAGAGCTAAGATGGTTAATGCTGATCTTGCTAGAATCATCAACTCCGATGAGGTGCAGTCAGCGGTGAAGCCTATCAGTTTAGAGGTTAAGAGAGCTCCACTTAAGAAGAATCCCCTTAAGAATTTGAACGCAATGTTGAAGCTCAATCCGTATGCCAAGACAGCTAGGAGGATGTCCCTTTTGGCAGAGGCCCAACGCGTCAAGTCTAAGAAGGAGAAGCTGGAGAGGAAGAGGAAACCAGTTACCAAGGTATATCTATTCTCTTTCGTTGTCTACCTTTGTGTAATTAGTACTTTGCATATGTTATTATATCTTTGATTTATATTGAATGTTGGTATCCGAATAATTGTCCACATTTGTTGAATTTGCTGAGTAACTGATTAAATAAAGTTGTTTGTTTGATTTATATATATTGCATTTTGGTTTGATTATTACATGGTTGTATCTGGTAGACATTGAATTTTGGTAATCTGGATGTGGGTGGTCAAATTGTTTGTTCTAGTGTCAATGTGTTAGAAACTTGAAATTTTTGAAAAGATTTAAACAGTCTTTGAAACTTATTAGACTTATATGCATACAAATGGCATTTGATTTATTTTCAAGTCTCATTAACTGTGTTCCATCTGAGTTTTAGTGTGGTTTGTTTTATCCTAATGTGTTGAGTTAAATACACTCTGTTTTCCTGCTCCATTCAATGTTGTATTGACGCTTTACAACTCTAAACATCATCCCATGATGCAATCTGATTGCATATCTAATACTTAATTGTATGTTTTACATCTCTAGATTTTATTTGCTTCATAGGTTGTATTTTTTTCTGATCGCATGATACGGTATTTTGCTCTTATTAGATTATGTATGGCTGCTTATTTCCTTAATTCTGGTTTGTGTGAAGTCCCCTGCTTGCTAATTGACCATTTATTTCCCCTTCCTCTTATTGACCTACCAGGAGGAGGCAGCTGCAATCAAGGCAGCAGGCAAGGCATGGTACCAGACAATGATTTCAGACAGCGACTACACAGAGTTCGAGAACTTCTCCAAGTGGCTGAATGTTAGCCAGTAATTTATTTTCCTTTCCTGCATTACAAGTCGGAACAAGATTTTGTTTATTATGATTTATAATTTCTTTTGTTATGTGAGTTTGTATGTGGCTATGGATTGGTGGGAAGGAATGGGGGGGGGGGGGGGTCCGATTATGATTGCATTTTCAACTTTCTGTTCTCCTTCCTGCTATCTTGAATTGTTTTGTTAGGCAAAAGATTCTCACTGAAGGTAAACACTGGGATTAACAATTTTTGCATTTTTACTTGGTTGTGATGGTATGTTACTTTGTGCTTCTTCCTTAAACAGTAGGCTATGAATTACAAAAATGTCTTCAACCCTTCTATTTTAATACAAATTGATTTGTTATTGGACTGAATACGGTGGTCAAACCTATTTAGGTTTTAGCCCATGTACGGCCCATAAAGTTCTGGTGAACATTTTTGTATTTTTCATTTCTGTTCAGATGATATCCGAAAATTATTTTAATAATGTCATTAAATTATAGTTCAATTTTTTGTTAGTTATGTGGGAGCCTTTTGACTATCCTATTCCTACCTAATCAATTTTCTTGAAAAATCTTTGATCTTCGATCGAAATAAGCTAAAAACCAAATTTAGAAGAGAAGAAAAGGTTGTTTGGCGTGTGAGAAGATAACGTGTCCACTCCATCCAGCCATTAGCATATATCTAAGCAAAATGGCAACAGAATACTCTCCTTGTCTTAATCGAAGTTTAACTATTTTCAGGTTCTCATTTTCTTCTTTTCTGTTACTGTTACTGTTACTGTTAAATACAGTTATGACTAGTTGCCTTTGTTTCAATTAAGTTACACCATTATTAGTCACATTGTAAAATGTTTCTTTTCTTCTAATGAAATTGTTTTGTTAAAAAATAAAAAATAAATTGATTTGAAGAAGGGTATATTTGGATTATATTATTGAAATTCTCTAACCAGCCATATTCTATTCTATCACTATCAAATGATACCCACAAAAGTTTAGAAGAAGAGGATTCCATTGATAGAGTGAGTCTCTTTGGCTGTCTGTCTACCATTTCTCATTATAATATAATAATTGCCATTTGCAAACTCAATTTCAATAAACACAACTGCTCAATCAACCTTCAAAATATCTTTGCTCCAATTTCCTGATTTCAACTATCAATTAATTTTTAATTATTACCGTAACAACAAATTAGCAACTACCAATATTACACATATCGTCAATTTCTTGATTTTGATAAGGGAAACAGAGAAAAAGAAAAGCTACTAACTCCCTTTTCTAATTAATAATTATTCATTCAACCAATAATAGCAAGATATTAATTATGTATAGGTATAAATGATAAAATTTGAGTTAATATAATTAATGTTTGTAAAAATTAATATTTATGGATATATATATATATATATAAATTATTTATTATTATTATTATTATTATTATCATTATCATTTTGATAAGTATTTTCACCCATTTTAATTATCCAGTGAATTAAAATGTCGAATTCCTTATTAATTATTTATTTGCAAAAGAAAATGAAAGGTAAAAAAAAAAAATTGTCCGCGTGATGGATATGATAAGAAGCATTGTGGAAGAAAAGTTGAAACAAACGACAAAGTAATGAAAGGTTGAAGAGCATCTTCAATTCAAATATAGTTGTTGTTATTTAATTGACATATAAGAAAAATAGAAAGACTTTTTGAAAAATATTCTCCAATGCTGATGTCTATTTAGAATGTCAAGCTGATGTGTCAAAAAAATCAATAGACATTATCTACTACACCTTCTATTTCTAGAGAGTCTCTTAGACAATGTTAATATTTATTATTTTTTAGTGATTGATTGTATATTAAATTGTGGGCCCAGAAAAGAAAGTAAAAAAAGAATGAAAGAATATTCAAAAATAATAGATTAGAGAGAGTTTTTTAAAATTCATGGTCTATAAATAGGCATTTAACCTCATCATCATTCACACATTTTATTTCACGTGACACATCAACTACAATCTGTATTAGCATGGTTGCATATTTACTTGAAATATTAATATATTATTTATAGTGTAGTGTGTTCTAAAAATATAAATGTTTTACTGTTTAAAAATTATATCCATAAGCCTATAAATTACTTATTATTAATTAACATTTTTTTTATAATAAGAAATAAATTCATATTAATATATTAACATATTACCGTTAGAAATAATCTTTTTTATAGATATTATTTCGATAAAAACATCATCTAAAATAACTTTTTTTTTTTTTTTTTTACAATTGTGTCTTATTTTCTTACAATTGTCTTAAATAATTATTGTTCTCCTAATACTCAGCTGCTTTTTCAAAAATTTACACTTGAACATCTTCACAATACTAACTTCTCTATTTTTAAATATATATATATAGATTAAAAGATTTGTTCTTTCCATTTAAAATATCACCCATTAAATTATTTCAATATAAAAATTTTCAAGTTGGCTAAATTCTTGTAATGCCCTTGAAATTGAATTGTGGGCATCATTTATGCTCTTCAAATAACATGGGATCGTTGATGACCTAAATTGGTACTACAAGTTGACTCATTGGCTGCTTTTGATTTAATTCTACATAATGGTCAATGTCCTTTGAGAGTTAAAAATTCATCATTTATTGAATTTTGATGTATTTTAGGCTATTTAATCTCGCATAGTTTCTAATTTATCTCACAAGTGTTGATGTATGCAAAATTCAATATTAATTAGAAAAAAACACGAAAAAAATTAATAAATTTATAATTTAACTAAGTAAAATTAATTATATTGCTATGTCGAGAGATAATTAATTTTGTAATATAATTATTTTTATTTTAACGGCGACTATAATTGTCAATTAATTTAAAATTAACAGTATTAAAATATATCGAGTTAATGTTTAATTTAAATGAATTATAGTTACAAAATTCATAATCAATTCTAAGGGGATTTAAATTCATAACTTTAAGAGAAACATAGATTATGTCGAAGGGGATTTTAGTCCTCAATATATATGATTTAATTAATTTATGAAACTCAGCTCAATTTTAATAGAATTTGATTTGATGATATCTGAGATGGTTTGATGATATTCTACGCAAACTATTATGTGCTATGGTTCATAAGTGTGATGCTATGATGGTAAATGGTAACAAAAGAGGAAGATGTAGGTTCAAAAGCACATAGAGGAAAGTTGTAGCAAAAGATTTACAATTTCTTGGATATAATTCAATGTGGATTTATGAATAAAGCATAGTAGATAAAAAATAATTAATCGTAACTAAATTGAGATTGATACTTAATTGTTATATAATATTTTAACGATTGATGTTGATGTAATAATAATATTTATACTTATTGAATCATCATTTATGCAATTAGCCTTTTTTTTTCGAAACTTTTTTATCATGTATATAATTATTTCATTTTGAAAATTTTATAGGTTATAGACTAAGTGATAAAAATCACAAACTCTATGTTCTAACTAATTTAATAATGAGTTCATGCTAAATGTATTCTATCCAATCATGTGTTAAAAATGATTATCCAATTTATTTAGCTATAATTTATGTGTATTAGTCCAAAAGAAAATTAGGAATTAATAGAAGAGTTTTCTCTCCTCTTTTTTTCTTTTTAATATATAAAAAATATATTATTATCCTTAATTTTTCCAATCTCTTACAACAAATTACAATAAATTGAGAAAACTTGAGGTATTGGAGGAAAACTAAATATAATTATTTACAATGCTCCAATAGATTAGTTTGTTAGAGCTTGTGGCTATTAACCATAAAGTGTGAGGTTCCAACTATTTATAAGATTAGAGGTTGAAGTTAACTGTAAGGTCGTTGGTTCGAGTCCTACTTAATTTTTTAAAAAAAAGTTATTGTTTACAAAATTAATAATTTCCTATATGTATATATGAATGTATCAAACTAATTACCCATATTGGTGTGACTATGACAATAATTAAGAATACTAAATTATATTTATTTATAATAATAATAACTTACTTATTTTTTTTAAAATTTTTTTATCATGTACATAATTATTTCATTTTAAAAATTTTGTATTTTATAGACCGTGAATAATAAAGATCACAAACTCTATGTTGTAACTAATTTTAATAATACGTTCATGATAAATTTATTCTATCCAATCATATGTTAAAAATGATAAATCAACTTATAAATCTTTTTGGCTGTAATTTATACATGTTGACGAAAAAAAGAAAAATTAGGAATTAATAGAATAGTCTCGCGTCCTCCTACTTACTTTGATATAGAAAAAATAAATTACCCTCTTTAATTTATCCAACTTCTTACAATAAATTACAATGAATTGAAAACATTACGAGAAAAATTGAAATATTGGAGAAAACTAAGTATTATTATTTACAAAATCAATATTTTCCCATATGTATATAGGAATCAAATTAATTACCACAATTTTGTTGATATATACTTATTAAGAAGATTATACTTGCAAATCACTATAATTTCTTAAGATTCAATAAACCAAATATGCAACATAACTCAAATTCTAATCGAACTAATTGCAAGCCTTTAAATCATCAACAAGAGCTTAAGGTTCTTTGATACATTCTAAATACATTATAAATGTATTTGATTTCCTTACCCTAATAAAGATAATTAGTTAGAGTTGAATCCACAGTGCTAGAGTAACTACAACATTGATACTTAGAACATTTTTATCTGTTTCAACTATCTTTTATGATTATTCATAAATATTAAATTTAAGAAATATTACAACATTAATCTTTTTATCTATTTCAATTAACTTTTCACCAAGCACATGAGGCAAGAAACTGTGGATGAACAACTTTCAAAGCAAATATAAGCGACGTCTGAGGGCATTTTAGTCCTCAATATGTTGTTATGTTAATTTTATGGAGTTTATGTCCAGCCATGTCAATTTTAATAGAATTTGAGTTTGGTTATATCAACACAAAATTGCATGAAATAAATTTATAAGTATAAAATAAACATGATATTGAAAAGTTAATGTGAAACATAAAATATCTAATTTTATTGTCACTTGCCACATCCAATAAACACCAACAGCATGAGGAAGAAATGGTGTATGAACAATTTGAAAAGCAAACATATACTCTGTCTAAGGGCATTTCAGTCCTAAAAATTTTATTATGTTAATTTTCTGAAATTAAATTTTGAACTCCTTCCAAACCAAATACAAAAACATAAATTGAATTCCACTCTATAATTTTTCAGAATTCATTTGAAAACTCAGGATATCAAATCAATCAATAAAATTATTAAATAAGGCTACAATTAATTAAAATAGTCAAACTTCAGTAATTTTACTTAGAAGCAACTTGATAATAAATTGATCAAAATGGCAAGTAAATTTGCAGAATTTCATTTTTCACATGGTTGAAAAAGGTAAGGACACTATTTTCACATCCTTATATGTCCAAATCCATGTTCTACTAACAATCGAGTTACCCACCAAAACCCAATTCCTTGATATTAGCACATGACTTAATAACATATGCAAAAGTATATTTGCAGGTTTTACAACAGCTAAAGAAGGCGAAACTTGCGTCTACAGAACGTGGTTCAGATGGCAACGCATGCTCAGCTTGTGGAAAAAATTTTCGAATTGCATCCTCGTTAAATACATTCAGAGAGAAGTGAAAAATCTTAACTGTCACTAAATTTCAAATCAGATTAGGCGGTTTATAATAGTATATTCGGATATAAAAGAAAACAAAGAAGAAGGTAACGTTTCAAAAGCCCATATTACATAGCGAGTAACATTGCCTAATATTATAAATTTTAGCGGGTATTTTTTTCACATTTTGGTGCACTGCGAACTAACCATTTTAAGATACAAAAATTAATCATAATTATAATTTCTGCGTGCACATTATATTTTTTAATAACATATTTTTAATATTTGCATATTAACTTTAAATTTTATGATAGTTACATGTATTATTGATTACTATATTGTCTATTATAAATAGTAATTATAAATTGAAAGGATAGAAGTGAATTGAATAAAATGTTAGAATGCTTAAGATAAAGATGTGTAATGTGGACTTACTTGAGTTTGGCCCAACCAATGCTAAAATATTAATATTAATATTTACCTTTATATGCGCTTGTAGATTTGATATACAGTGACCATGGGATTCTTAATAATAAAACTTATAACATATAAATAATTTTTTTCAATGAAATTTAAATTTAAATAAAAAATTAATATAGTCTAATATAATTTAAATTTAAATAAAAAACTAATATAACCAATCAAAATTAAATTTTTTATTTTTTTAATCAATCAAATTAAAATGTTTAAAAATATTTTTATCCATTTATAAATTCAATGAGAGTATTTTGGGCAATCCCAATTTATTCCCATTATCATTTATATATATATATATAAATATTTTTGTTAAAATTTCGTAGTTTATAGATTGTGAGTAATAGAAATCACAAATTCTATGTTGGAACTAATTTGTCATGCATTCATGCTAAATTTATTTTATCCAGATGTATGTTATAAATGACAAATTCACCTATTAATATTGGCTTTAATTTACATGTATTAATGCAAAAATTAGGAAATAATAGAATAGTCTATCTATTCTCAAAAAAAAAAATTATCTCCTCTTTTGGTTATAATTGATATAAAAAAATACATTGTCCTCCACAATTTCTCCAACATCTCATAATAAATTCCAATAAATTGAAATATCTTTAAATAGAAAAAAATTGAGATATTGGAGGAAAATTAATTTGCACTCTTTGGAAAATTTATAATTTTCCATATATGTATGTGTATGAACATACCAAAATGATTCGGATGCAATTGCTTCTACATACTTACTGAAAAAATTATACTAATAACTAATTATTGAGTTTTTCTCCTCTGATTTTTTAATAGTAATAAAAAATAATTAGTTAATATTCCAACCTATTAAAACAATTACCATCTAAATAATCCCAATATAAAAATTTTTCAAAGATGTTTAATGGGTGAATTTTGAAAAACTATTTTAAATTTCTCAACTGTACTTGGATATCGTTGAACCTTTTGACTCTCTTTCAAACTAAAATTTCTCCTCTCTATCATTTAAATTTAATGGATAATTTTTTGTCTAAACTTTTAAATTTTAACATAAAAGCTTAGCTATCTGATTTTAAGATTATGAGCCTTGCGAGATACCAAGTTGCTCTAATGAATAGAAGATACAAAATCTTTCCGAAGTTTTTATTAAATATTAGATATGCGTTTAATTTTTATGTAAAAAACTACAAGTAAAATAAAATTATATTTGTAATAAAATGATATCATTCAAAGTGCATAAATTATTTATGGAGGCATTGAAAAATATTAAATATGTGTTCAACTTTTTTTTCTTTTGGCTTTAGAACTTGTCTACAGGTATTGGTATTGCAATATTCATAGATTGTTATAGTTCTGTTACATTAGATTTTTTGTTATTGTATACCTTGAAGAATAGATGGATAATTCATATGCCAAGAGGAGGGAGATCCTAATAATAAAGTGAACCTATGGAAAAAAAGGCAAATCAGAATCCTGAGTTTATTGTTATAGGCTATAGCTAGAACTGGAGTTTAAATATCTATTTGTAGCTTCATTTATGACATTATACCTTGCCAACAATTTCCTCTAGAAGCACCATTTGAATTGGTTCATTAGGATCATCTTCTCCGATCTTTCTTGAAGTAATTGATTCACAAAGCACATTAGTACATTTAATTGATGCATAATCGAAATTATGTGGTGTGCTGATAATAACACAGGCTATCTACTATTCAAGAGTTACCAGGGGATACCATCCAGAAATATTATGGCCATTTGGATGCTGAGAATAATTATCTTGCCCACCGCAGTGTAAAGTGGTGAACCAAGATGACATTGTTCTGCTCTTTCTTCCCTCCCTAAAAATTGAGTTTCTGTCCTTATCATGGATGTTATGGTTTGCAGCCTCACTAGGCATAGATGTATTCTTAAATAAAATTCACAATATATACGGCAATTTTCTCCAAGCTTTTTGCTCTATGCATTTTTGAGAAATATTTAGCATTTCACTATAAACAAGTGATGATGAATTAAAAAAAATGCAGGGAAACCGAAATCATACTTCTTCCAAGTTCTTTACTGTATAATGATATAGGACAGGCTTATTGTTTGGATAACGATGGAGAAAAGAAAATAAATTTATTTTACTTTGTTTGGAAAGGGCAAAATTATAAGGGAAAAAAGTGTTATTATTAATAGTTTACCATTTTAACTTCACTTGTCCTTTTAACAGTAATATTCTATTTTTTCCCTTTTGATAAAAATGGATGCAGTGTTAATCTAATTTAATTCAATACTTTAGTGTGATTATTTAATTGATGTAAAAATAGTAAAGACAACTTCAGTAAACAAAAATCAATATAAATTAGAATAAAAATATCAAAATACAAACCAAATTTCTAACCAACAAAGAAAAAAGAGAAAAAAAATTATATCCTCTGCTCAATCTAATTCAAAAATAAAAGTTGAGGCGTTTGGGTAATTGCATAAAGATTGGAGAAATTTATACTTTCCACCATTATTTTCTCTCCCAAATGAAGAGATCATATCTATGAGGGCAAAGAAGGAAAATAAATTAATTTTTCCTTCTTTCATACATTTTTTTTTTTTTTTTGCTTCTTTTTCAATGCTTTTACTACAATACAGATTTAAAAAATTCTGCATGAATAGAGAAATTATAATTTTAGGCCATTGGGCATCCTAACCTACTATAGCAGGTACATATCACTAGTTATATAAATTTTTGTTCTTTGCAAATTTCTTTTTTCCTTCTTTTAGTAGAAAAAATGTCTTTCTAAATTACTATTAAAAAAATAGATGTCATTGTTTTTATTTATATATTTTTCAATTGCGTTTGGATAAATATTTTTTTAAACTTGTAGAAATATTTTTTATAAATTAATTTTTATTAATTTTAATAATTTTAACCACATTTTTGTAGGAAAAAATTTAACCACGTCCGTTAGTTCTTAAATATATATTGTAATATCATAAATCAAATAAAGGAGAATTTAAAAAATAATTAAAATGACATAAAGTAAATGAGGTGTAAATTAAAATATTAAATTTAATAAAGTGACACAATTTTCTTTATTAAAGTATTAATGATGAAGTATTAAAATAAATATTTAAAATATAAAAATTAACCGGTTAATAATAATATATTCATTAGGAAAATAAATGAGAATGTTTAATGATATAAATTTATGAAAATTATATAACAAAATATATGTGATTTGAATTTTTTCTATACAAATAAAAGTCGACTTTTAAAAAATAAAGCTGATGAAATTGATTTTGGGTTAATAAATATATATTTAATAGTAATTAAGCAATCATTTTTGCTATTAAACTAAATAGGAATCATTTTTTACCTACAGAGTAGGTAGCTGGTTTCTCTTTTGTTCTAGCATCCAATGGCTAAGTTTTAAACAATAAATCTAATGGCTATTAATTATTTACTATGGATACAGAATTATTAACATTGTGCACTGTAGTTTGTCCCCTTTTTCAAACAAGGTAAAATTAATTTCCACAGCTATTTTCCTCAGCTATTTAAAAATACTTCCATCCAAATAGACTACTACTATATTATAAGAGATTAGGAATTCAATTTTTGATTTTTTTTTTCATTTCTTTTTTTAATTTTCAATGTAACATAAAAAGGAAGAAAAATTATAATTTTGTCTCTATAGTTTGCTATAAATAATAACATTATCCTTATATTTTTAAAAATACATTACGATATTCTTAATGTTTATCCATTACATTAGATCATCTTTTCATTTAGTTTAACCGTTAAAAACATAGGAAAAGATAATATTTGCACTTAGTATACACAAATTTTTCGCTCCCTCCCTTTCTCTCCATCGAGTGACCCTTTCTTTCTCTTCCCTCTCCGATTCCGGCCACCAAATTGATGAAGGAAGGAGGCGATCGACTCATCTCCTATTGCTAGTTAAGTTTTTGGCCTCCTCTCATGTGGAAAGAGCATATGTTGATGCTAATTGGAGTTGTTTTCCTTAATAGTTTTTCACTCTCTTTTCCTTTTTGACGAGTGACCTTGCCTCTCTCTTCCCTTAACGATTTTGGCCACCAAACTGACGAAGAAAGGAGGTGATAGACTCATCTCGAGCTACTAGTCAAGTTTCCAGCCTCCTCTCACAAAGAAAAAGCCTTCATTGATACAAATCATAGCTTTTTTTCTTGATAGCTTTGGTTCATCGATTTCTGGCGATTCACACTGTTTTCAATAGTTTTCAGCATTAGGGGTAAGCATCAGTCCTTTCTCCACTCTCATGCGACTATTTTAGCTTCACTAGTTTCAGCTATGGAGCCTGGATGGTGAAACCGCCATGAACGGTGGTGGTGAAAGCTGTCGTGATTGCTTAAATATAAGGGTGTTTTGAAGAGATTTTATCTTCTATCTCATCCGATTAACACTTTCTACGTCAATCTTTATAAAAAAATAAATAAATTTAGACGAAGAATAAAATAATATAAGAAAATTAAACATTAGAGGATATTGTAGTGTATTTTTAAAAATACAATAATAATGTATTTAGAGCAAATTATAGGGATAAAATTATAATTTGTCCAAAAAAGAAGAATTTTTAAATGAAGCAAGTTTACCCTTTTTTTATCAGCTCAAAATTGGCAGTCTATATCACAATTTACATCAAACAAAAAGCATAAAACTGAGAAGAGAAAAGAAGGAAAAAACAAAACCATAAAACCATATACGGTATGCACTTCAAGAGCAACTTCCAAGTTATAAAACTGTATATACCTTCCCTTCCCTCCCGATTTTCCAAATTATAAAACTGTACACTCAACATTCAAAAAGATATCGAAATTTTAAGTTTCATAATGTAAATAAATGCTGTAACTATACCTTCGATGGAGGTGGAAAGATAGAAGCAAAGGTTCCAGTTGAAGAAAATGGTGGGGACTTTTTAGTGCCAAAAAGACCAGCTGTGCATTAAGAAGAAGAAGAAGAAGAAGAAGAAGAAGAAGAAGAAGAAGAAGATTTTTCCTTTTAGAGTCCATTATTGCCTTTTATGTACCTTGACTTACTAACCAACTAAGCTAACAGCCAGTCTCCAAGAAACACTACAAGTTTATTAAAGCAGAAGAAGGAAGAAATCTAAATAATCAATTATGTTTCATAATATTCCCGATCAATCATCTTTCTTGCCAAAATAAAAAAAATAAGGAAAAAAAAAATCAAAAATGTTTTCGAAAACGTGGGCGGCAGGATTCGAACCTGCGCGGGCAGAGGCCACATGATTTCTAGTCATGCCCGATAACCACTCCGGCACGCCCACTTGATTTGTTAGTGTGAGCTGAAAGATTTATCCTATAGTCTGCATTGTTTCCCTCGAGTATCCTAATACCCTCATGTGAATATTGGAACTTTCCTATGTTATATAATTTAAAGACGTTTCCATGTAAACCTTTATTGAAATAATGATGTGAGATAGCTTCAAAATGTAATTATGGAATGTGAATAAAGAAAAACGAAAGTGATTCAAACATAAAGTGAATATATAGATACATAAAATTGAATTAATATTTATGATATTACAATCACAGTTAAAATTTATAATATAGAAAACATGAAAGAGTTATTGCAGATTATAATAATAATAATTATTAGGTATAAATATATAATAAATTTTATTTCTACTCTGCAACTAAAAACAACTCTTATAATATAATTATTTAATTGTGTATTATGCACTGTAGGTATGGCGACGCTCCTATCAAAATTAGAACTTGTGTGCAAAGCTTGGCTGCTTCAGCACAGACAGTGCATATTTGAATGACCCTAAGAATGTTTTAGTTTCGTAAAGTGGTATCTCATTCGTTAGATTCAGTGACAAGCGAATCTAAGAGCCCATTCCTTGGCAAGAGCTTCCTATAACCATGCTTGTGTCTGGAAAGATATGAAGTTCTTTCACTTTTTTTTTTTTCAAAAGAAGAAGAGCACACCATAAGTATTATCTGTCAATACAAGCATATTCTTCAAGCTTTAAGCTTGTGAAATAGCACATACTTAAAAGGATAACTTTGCCAAATTATAAGGAAATATCACAGCTTTAGGAAATTCAAATCCATGGCAATGTGGTATGAATGAAATGAATTTGATTGAGGAGAATGGTTGCATCAAATTAGTATTACACATGAAACAATTCTGTAACACAAGTTATGGTCCAGTGTTCGTTTGTTCATTAAGAATTCCTGTTGAGTTTCTTGTCAATGCTCATTTACATCAAGTAATTAAACCGGGATGATATACTATCAACAAATAACCCATGAAAAACATCAAAAGTTTGTTTCTCGGCCGAAATATCAGAAATTGAGATAACACGAACACATATACATGTACACAGTAAGCATGCACAAACATATAGACAAACCAGAAGCAGCGGACTTGACTTCAAACTAAAGTAATGAGTTCGAGTACATCAATAGCATTAGTTCAGTAGAAACACTCAGAGAAAGACCTTAGCAATCGGGAACAAATTACTTGTTCATGCCAAGTTCTGGGTTTCATGGGAACTCCTAAATTACAATGTCTCTATTGCCTCTAAACAAGCCAACAAACATCTCCTAAGAACCATGAACAAAGTGTAATACAGAGGAAAATATCTAAATATAGATAGCACCGCATGGACACCTTAGTGAATGCCAAATATCTCTTCTGGAGGATCATAGACATGTTTTTCAGGAAACAGCTCTTCATAATCTTGCTTCACTCTGTTTCTCAAAAGTGGATGTGGTAGAAGCCCTTTTAACAAAATCCTAAAGGGTAATTCATCCGGTGGATCTGGTGACTTCTTCATGTCCTCGTATATATTCATGGCATCAGCAGGAGACCCATCCCTCAAGAATCCTCTGATGATTTCTGTGTACATTTGAGAGTCTGGGAACAAATCCTCATTTCTCATCACTTCCCAGAGCTTCATTGCCTTGTCCATTTTTCCACCTCTTGTTAATGCAATGATCAAATCCTTATAGAGGTAAACATCAGGCTGATAATAATCTTGCTTTTGAATCACTTGAAACATCTGAAAATAAAATTTAATGATTGGACCATAATACAAGGAAATAAATTGAAGTCATACTCATAGTCATTACATCATACTGCAAGGTTAAAGTAGTGATGCAATTCAATAAGAATCTTGAAGCTTAAATAAGGCATAACTCATAAACACTTCTTTCACTACACAGTACAAGTTTTCCTAATAACATTTAAGTTAATTATCCAGATAATACAGCGATGACCAAGAGCCAATATTTCATTGAAAACATTTTATCAAACTTAGAAGCAGAAGAGTACATGGCTAAGCTGCCTCCACACCTCCATTGAATTAAAACATAACAACAGTAAATCAAGAACAATAAATATCAAATGAGAAATTTTACGCACACAAAAAATGGGAATTTTTGGGAAAAAAAAAAAAGAAACAAAAGGAACCGTGAAAGAACAAAAAGAGAAAGAAACTTTAGCAATAAAAGAACAAACCTACAAAATCAAGAAAGAGAAGAAATAAATAAGCAGTCACCTTGGCAGCCAAAGAGACCTCTTCTTGGCGCTCAAGTTCAGTTAATACAGCAATCATGTCCATTTTCAACAGCCTCAAAACATGGTTTTTTATAAACCCTTGAAGCTTCTCTTCATCATGTTTGAACCTTTTTAATCCTTGAATTACAAAAAGAGCTTCTTTGCCTATAAGCTTCTTGCCTCTCCAAAGGGGTCCTCTTGGCCTCCCATCGTGATATTGCCTTAACCCAAAAAAGGAACTGTATAATAATATATTAGAATTTGAATGTGGAATTTGGGGCTTCGAAGGTAATGGGATTAGTTTTGTTGGTTTAATTGTTTGGTTTTGAAGGAGTACTGTACTGAGTTTTGCTATTTTTGATCTTGAAAATGTGTGAACTGCCATTACAAGTCTATTTAGTAGAAATCGGACTACAAGTTATATAAAGGTTTTGGCAGAGGAGTATTTGGAAGTAGAAGGAGACAATAGGGATGGCAGCAGGGCGGCTACCCACTAGAAATCAAGTACCCGAACTGAACCCGATTATCAATTCAATTGCCCAAACCAAATCCGAATCCATTAAGGAATAGACTAACTATACCAAAATCTGCCCCAAATCTGTATAGAATTACCCACATACTACCAGAACCGCTTAGAACCCGAATCTGAACCCGAAAACGCAACAAAAAAATATGTAAAGAATACATTAAAACTCAACCTGAAATAATAAAACAATTCAACCTGCAATATTCTAGAACAACAGTACCAGTAATGTTCAAAAAGAATAAAATAATTAAAATTCAACATAAATAAATAATACATATAATAAAAGACTAAAGAGAAAATTATAATTAGCTGCAGTACATTTTTTTCTAATTTAAAAAATAACAAATAAAAAATAAAAAACCACAATGAAGATAAATTCCTAGTCACATTCCTAATCATCTAAATATATACATTTTTCAAGAAATTAATTAGCATCATCAAACTTAAAAAAAAGGTTTGAATATGAAAATACCTAATCACATTCTAAGATTTTGATTTTTACAATATGGAAAGAAAGAAAGTGAAGATAAATTCAACAAACAGAGCTCCTCTTTCATCTAGGATATAAATATAATTATTTAATCTAAAAGTAAACCATTTTAGATAGAGAATAACAAATAAAACATGCACAAAACCCACAAATGAAAAAAATAAAACAATACACATATTGGCTAAACCCACAAATTAATTCAACAATTCCTCCTCTTTGTCTGTTTATATGTATTTATATAGAAAAATAAAGAAAAGGAAAAGGGATGAAGGAGAATGAGAAAAAAATAAAAGGAGAATGAAATAAAAACTCAAGAATGCAAATAGAGGACCTGGCACTGGTTGAACAGCAGGACTACTGTGGAGGTGACGGCCAAGCACAGAAGCAACGGGAAGGGGTAGGAAAAGCAATAAGACTGTGAATGAGTAGAACCGTAGAAGGAGAGAACAGCGACACAAGGAAAACATGTTGAGCTGAGAGGACTTTTCTTTTGTTTGTATCATTAAAATGCAACCCCAAGCTAAAACGACGTGTTGTACTTGTCCTTCGCACTCGTTTAATTATTTTTATTTATATAATATTAAAGCATAAGTTTTTATTTAAGATTAAAATAAATAGATTGGTTAATTTACATTACACTTTGCTCTAGAAACTACTTATAATAATGCTATTTCAATGTATTTAAATCTATTTTTATATAGTGAAGCAGTCATAAAATAAAGTTCAAACCCAACCCCTCAACCCCCTGATTTATACATGCAGGTTCTTGAATCCCTAATAGTCGCCAAAAGAAAAAAAAAAATCAAAAAATCACCCAATTCCCAATCCCTTGTCTGCCAACCTCAAATCAATATTTATATACATTTATAATGATAAAGGCTCATTTTGCCACTTGAACTTAGGTCAAACATTCAAAATACCCAAAAATTAACTTTTTGATCAATTTCCTCCATAACTTATATAACCAATGTCAATTTGGCATTAAAATGGAAAGAAGCAAGGCGTGATTAACACGCAGTCAAATAAAAATAGAAGAATTAATAAATTTAATTTAAATACAAAGTGTAATTGCCACTATAATAAGAAAACGAAGCGGTTTAACCAAACTAAACACTGCAGATGCAGCCTGACCAAGCCTCTCTAAGAAATTCCCCTTTACCTTTACCTGCCTACGAATCCCGTCATGTGCACAGCTACTATGATAAACCAGAGCAAATTCCTCATGCCAGTTTTCTCCTTTTAAGAGTCAGCATTACATTTGCTCAAGGAAAATATGGAATCTACAGGGCATGGTAACTCTTCATTTACTCCATTTTCTTTTGTTTCTATGAATAGAAGCTACAAAATAAAAATAAAAGAAGAAAGCAAAGCAGCTCACTTGATTCCAAACAAAGCAGTTCACTTTATCTAATTTAATGAATTACATAAATGGAATCATATATAATCTTAATGTTTTAGTGTTCGACATTTTTTGCACAGATGGCATTTGCAAACCAATATACATGTGTTATTACACTTGGACAGCAAGTGGAGTTCATTTAAGATATAAATCCTTGTTTGTCTTGTATAGTATCCGAGTCAAATTGATAACTCAGCAATAGCAGAAGCAAAACAAAAGATACTGCTTTATTGTTATATTTGAGGCCTATTTGCCTAATTGCATCAACCAATATTTCAAGTATCAAATGGCATCTAAATTCAAAACTAATTACCTATTCATGATCTATACAGACGGAGCATTCTGCCTGCTGCAAAAATTTCCGGCCACCGGTGCCACAGCCGGCGCCTCCGTCTACGGTTGCCGGAGAGGCGGCGGTTGCCAAATTCCTCAAGTCTTCAAATCGTAGTCATGGTTTTTCATGTAGAACTCAATTCCCAAATCAATTTCACTATCCAATGCCTAATTTATCAAAATCCTAGAATTTTATTCAAATTGAAACCTAAATTCTAAATCCCCTTCAACCTTCATTCAATGACCACACAATCAAGAATAAGTTAATCAAAAGCATCGAGATCGATTTTCGACCAACCCGAGTAAAGATAATTGCCGGAAATGCTTGAGCTCGCCCGAAAGTCCAGAAAGAGAGAAGTGTCGAAGGAGGTAGCAGGAGAGAGCCTTGTTTCGCGTGGAGCAGGCTTCTATGGTTGAAGGATGGCCGGATTCAAGGTCTCCGTCGCTTGGAGCATCGATCGCCGCCTTAGGCTCGACAACCGGTTGCCGTAACAGTGATCGGGGATCACTTGCTGTGATCGTAAGAGGAAGTTTTGGCCTCTTTTCCCTTTTTGGTTGTTTCTCACTTCTGTTTTAATTGGTCTCTATCTGGTTGGCCCAATTCATTGATTCGGTCCAATTCAGATGGAAACTTCTAAATTTGAACGGATTTAAGTTGTTTATGCTTGATTCGATCGGCCTGATTAGCGGTCTGGTTTGGTTTTCTCTATTTTATTATTCTTAAAATATTCTATTTGTTACAATCAAATGATATTATTAAAATCAAAATTTTAGAATTTAATAGGGAAAACTTTTGAAATTTTATATTCGGCTGTATATCGCAGAATTAGTTTTTACTTTTTTTAGTTAGCAATAATAATGCTAAAGTAATAATAATAATATTGGTAAAACAATAACAGTAATAATCATAGTTCTGAAAATTAGACCAGACTGGCTGGTTCGATCGGAAATTGAACTGTGATTCGGTCCGGATTGCACTAAAAAATTAGACAGTGAAAAAACCGATTAAAAACTGGCGAACCGGACCGGTAAAAAATCAATTCGATTTAAATTTGGGTATTTTTCAGGAATAATGGTTTTTTTTTTTTTAATTTGAGCCTCCAAAAAATTAGGTCCACTAATTTTTCAATCTTTGAGCTTTTTTATTTATAAACCCAAATTCTAATATATTAATTAAATGAAAAATAATAATATAATTTATGGTAATTAATTTTTTTATTTTAAATTTATTCATATTTTATTTTTTTTTAAATTATTTACCGATTTTTATTTTATTTTTGTAAAATTCAAATTTGAAAAATTTTTTATTTGAGTTCAAATCTTTTTTTTAACCTATATTTTTAATTTTATTTGATAAATATATTTAAAAATATTATATATAAAAATTCGTCTCAATCGTATTGAACCCGATTGAACCTTCCGGTAAGGTGAACCCTTACCTTCACCGGTTCACTGACCGGTCCGATTTTCAGAATACTGGTAATAATAACATTAATAATAATAATAATAATAATAATAATAATAATAATAATAATGATATTCAATGAGTATTTAAATGAATTTATAAAGGATGCGAGTATTGAAAATTTTGACACGGTTTAAAATTTCTAGAGATCTACTCCGCTCTCATCTTTATTAAGGGGGTGTATTAGATTAAAGGGTGTATTGGACTAACACTCTGTTAGATTTTTAAAATTTTTTTTGTTGGTGCTTGAATTTATATATGACTGTTTTATTTATACATAGCACCTTACAATCTAATAAAATTAATAATTTTATAAGATTCTTTCAAATGAGTAATTTTTTAAATATTATAACATTTATATGAATTTTTAAAAATCATAATTGAAAACCATAAGATTTTATGAATTTTATAAGAAAAAAAATAATTAAATTTTTTGAGAGTGGTGGAAAGATTATTATAAGAAGTTGTAGGTTGAAGATGCTCATAGTTCTAGTACAGGTCGATCTATCTCGCATTCCTTGTTGATTTCATGTTAAAAAAAATTATAGAGATACAAAATTTAAAAATAATTAGATGGTAATAAAAAGATTGATTTTCTAAACAATGAAAATTTATATATATAAAAAATAAAAAGGTGGGATATTATTCTTTTAATCCCTGATTTCTTACATAATAAAACAAGCAAAACAAACGTTCTATCAACAATTACTATTATTTTATAGGTCAATTTGTCATTTTTAACACGCAATTGAGTTAAATAAATTTGGCATGGATGCATTACAAATTAGTTACAACACATAGGGTTCGTGATTTTTATTTTTTCACAATTTATAACCTATAATGAAATGGTTATGGTTATGTTATGCACAAAATATTAACTAGATGGATTTAGAAATTAAAATATTTACTCTAAAACAATAGAATAATTTATTAAATATTTGGAAAATAGCAATCCATTTAATATTTGTGAGAAAAATTAATTGGGCACTTATAGGTGGTTATACTCTCATCGGTTTCGATTAATTAAAAATGGTTATAAATTTATGAGATATGTATCTATACAAATGTATTCCAACGAAAGGGTAAAAGAGACAATGCGCCGAAGCTTTTGATCTAAAATGTCAATTATAGCTTGTATACATAAGGGTAAAAGAGAAATGCCCTATTCTCCTCTTCTTATTATTTCACTTCCTTGGAGAGATCTAAATTCGAAAGCACTATTGCATTACGTTGAGATGTTAAAAAAGGAACCGCTAACTTTTCCTCACTGGAGGGTCATCGGAGCCACCGTACTCGTCCCACGTATAGTTGCCGAAATCGCAGAACCTCACAAAAATGGGCAACTGTATATCCAAAAATAGTCTTGATAGCCACCTAATCACAACAATTCATGGTGGCTTTATCATGCTTTAACCAATTCCCAAATTAACGGAGAGAAAATGCTCAAAAGGCGGTTAGGAGTCGACCGAAACCCATAGGTTAAAGGGTAATCCGAATCATTTTGAGATTTATTTCAGTTCAATTTCAATTTCTAGAAAATTAAGAGAAATTTTTAATTAAATTTTAATTTCATTTAACATCTAGATTATTTTCTTGATTTAAAATATTAAATAAAAAATTAGAAGAAGAGTTAAATTCAGATGAAATAAAATAGTAATCAAATGATCTTTGTTTTTCAATTTTATAAATAGAATAGAATTAATTTATATTGATAAGTTGGTTCATAATAATTTTTAAGCTGTATGATTGAAGTTACCTTTTAACCTTCATTTCTTTGACATTCATGAACTTACCTTACTTTGGTAAAATTCCTATTTTGCCCTTCAGATACGTATACATGTGTCTACTTCACATTTGACGTAGGGAAAGAATAGCTGCCATACTTTTTGTTAGTGGAGCTCACAATCATCATTTAATCTATTATTTATAAGGAGAACCATGGTTCGATTTCCGACTATCCATATTTTCTCAGAGCTATCGATTGAGTAATAGAAAAGAGAAGTTGTTGGCTCAAAGTCAATTTCATCCTAATATTTTAATAATTATGTAAAATAAATAAATAAATTTAATATTTTTATTATGTTAAAATTATTTTATTCAGAAATTATTAATAGAGAATTTCCTATTTTGCCCTTCAGATACGTATACATATGTCTACTTCACATTTGACGTAGGGAAAGAATAGCTGCCATACTTTTTGTTAGTGGAGCTCACAATCATCATTTAATCTATTATTTATAAGGGGAACCATGGTTCGATTTCCGACTATCCATATTTTCTCAGAGCTATCGATTGAGTAATAGAAAAGAGAAGTTGTTGGCTCAAAGTCAATTTCATCTTAATATTTTAATAATTATGTAAAATAAATAAATAAATTTAATATTTTTATTGTGTTAAAATTATTTTATTCAAAAATTATTAATAGAGAATTATTGAATAAATATTATTTCTACATCTAAAACTTTTATTTAAAGATTATAAAGATAAATGAAAATATTTTGTGTTGATAATTATTATTTTAAATCTTAAAAAATTAATGTAGTATAAAGAGTTAATAATCTTATAAGCACAAAATTTATTTTATCTCTCTTTCTAAAATGATTTTTAAATGCTTTAGAACATATTTATTAAGAGGAGATTATTCAAAATCTTTGTTCTTCACGTTTCCCACCTATAGATTCTTGGAGTAAACATTTTTGGTAACAACAAGTTGTGTTTATGAATACAGCCATTCATTTCTAATTCTGTTTCTGAATATAGTTGTTCAATTCTTAAATCAAAATTCTGTTTCTGAATACAATTATTTTGATTTTGAAAAACTAATTTCTATTTCTGAGAAGCTGTTTTGTTTTGTGATTACAATTGCCCTTTTTTTTTATTTAAAATAACACATCTTTCTAGGACATTTTCTCTATCTTCAAGGCATTGCATGGTGCTCCAACAACTGTTTTCACCACAACACATGCTTTGCTTTTTCTTTTAACATAAAAAACATCATTGCTCATTAAAGAAATAGTCTCATCTCCATTTTCTAACTAGATTATTCTTCTCCATTAAAACAAATCTCTCCTCTCTAAAAAAAAAGTATGGTAAGAGTAAGCCTTTCATTGTTTAAAATTTAAATCTTCCACAACTCTCTCTGCAACCTCCTTCAATTTTCTTTTCATCTATATTCTTCAAGATAAATTTTACAAGTGAAAAGAAATTTTTTAACAATATTTTCTAAAGAACAGTTCTTAACTCTATTTCTGTTTCTAAATCTAATTTCTATTTTTCATGTGCTTATAATTGCATTTCTCTGTCTATATGGATTATTGTAATATGTTGTAGACTAGAGGCTATTAAATGAACAACATTTGTGTAATAGCTTAGTTGAGAAGCTATGGTGTAAAATGTTATCAAGTGATCTTCTTCTTGTATGAGATTTTAAAGTCTTGATTTTGAATTTTTCTGTTCAATACAAAAATAGAAAGGGTAGAGATTTAACTAGAACTTATGAAATCTAGTGTGACAAATGTTAAATCTAGCTGTTGATCTATTTTCTTATAAAAATTGATTTGTCTTTTAGTATTGAAAAGAGATAACATAGTGGACGATCTCGAGATGCATCTTAAGAAGTGGATGTAAGTGAGTTAGTACCAAACCACTATAAATCTCTATGTTCATATTTTATTTTCTAAAGTTCTATTTGATTATATTCTGTTTACACAAATGTTAATCTTTTTAGAAATCCAAAATTGTTAATGAGTTTCTATTTCTAAACGTAAATAAGTTTTATTTCTATTGAACATTAGAATTCTAGATTTTTGTATTATGATTATAACAATTTTTCTGTCTTCTATATTTAGTATACTTTACAATTTGAGTTATAATCAGTTTTCTAATCTTGCAGAAACTTTGTGAAGCAATTTTAAACACAATAACTAAACTTCACAGAAACTTTCTAATCTTACAGTAACTTTGTGAAGTAGTTCTAAAAGCTATAACTGTCTTTTACGAAGTCGTTCTAAATCTAATAACTGATTCTCATAAATATTTTCTAATTCTGTTGCAACAGAATTTTGATATAAAGTTTTAAATTTCAAATCTTGAGAACACCTAATTCACCTTCTCTTGGATTGTGTCATATATAAATGGGATCCACAAAAGTCTTGTGGTTATTTTTCTTTCCAAAATTCTAAGAAAGAAATCCTTAGGTACTTTTTGGAACAAATAAATCATGATTGTAAAATTCATTTGTAAATAAATTCTTAAGTGGATTTCATTTGCAAATGATTTTATTGTGTTTGTTATGCTACAATTTAAAATAAAGAATTCAATTGAATTCTACAAAAATATATTTGAAACAATTTTTAAATAAAAATTCATTTGTCTTTATTTTCTAAAATAATGTTGACATAATAATTTAACAAAAATACTAATATAAATAAATCACTCATATTCCACCATAATTAATTAATTAAATTTTAAAAGTTTAAATTTTAAATCATTGCAAATGTTTAAATTTTATTTTTATTAATGGATTAAAATATATTAAAAATTAAAAGTTCATTTGGATTCAATATATAATGATAGTCATATACAATGGTAATTTCATACTATTTAAAAAAAATACTATAATTTTAATAGGATTTAGTCAATAATATTTTAAGTGAAGGGCAATTTAGTTAATAATATTTTACTGAATATTTAAAATTTATTTGTAAATTCATTAATTTTAATAGGACTTAAATTAAACTAACCCAATTTCATAAAATTTTATTAAACAAAATTTTGAATTTTCAAATGAATTCCACAAAGTTTTGTGAAATTCATTTGTTCTAAACGGGCTCTTAGAGCAACTCTAATGCAAATGTGGATTGCTTTTATTTAATTGTCATATCAGAAAAATAAAAAGGATTTTTTGAAAAATGTTTTACAATAATAATGTCTATTTAGAATGGGAAGCTGATGTGTCAAAACAATCAATAGACATTGTCTACTATACCTTCTATTTCTAGAGGGTCTCTTAGACAATGTTAATATTTATTACTTTTTAGTGATTGGTTGCATATTAAATTGTGAGCTCAAAAAAGAAAGAAAAAAGAAAATGAAAAAATATTCAAAACTAATGCATTTGAGAGAGTTTTTTAAAATTCATTGTCCATAAGTAAACATTCAACTACATCATTATTCACACATTCTATTTCATATGACATATCATCTACAATCCACGCTAGTATTGGAGTTGTTCTTAGTAATTTATCTCCTTCATGGTAAAATCTATATAAGAAGCTTATCTGGAAAGTAAGACAGTTACGGGTGTTGAAGTTAGGGAGGGTAACTGCAACAAACATCATAGGAATGACGAGGAGGGAAACTATTATAGTGGCACGAAAGGAGAAAGTGAGTTAAATGATGTTATGTCGTTTCGTATTATTGTGGAATGTACAAAGGAAAGAGGAATAATTACACCTGATCTCAAATAGCGTTGTAAGGAGAGGATTACAGAGGTGGGGAATGATCTGAAAAATTCAATAAAAAGAAGAGAAGCAGAATGCAAAAAGAAGAATGAATCAGTTTTATAATGATATACTGTTACAATTTTATAATTTTTAGGAATAAATATATTATGACTTGCTTACCAAAAGAGGAGACCATTTGCTTAAATTTTATAAAAATGAAGAAAAAAATAATAATAATTCTTATATGTTTATCAAAAGCAAGAAACAATTTACCGGAAGGTCCACTTTTTATTTTTACACATTAAAAAATAGCAGGTATTATAGTTAAACGACAATTTTATTAATATAATTTTTTTATTATATCGATCGTAAACAACAAATAAGCAATTATTATAGTAAAATAATAAATAAAAGTAAACGAGAATTAGAAAATAATATAAAATTTAATAAATGTATAATAAACAATCTCGGGTTTAACAATAATGAAAAAAGAAAAATTGACTATATTTTAAAATAAACAAAAAGGAAAAGATGATTTTTTCTTTTTTAACCGATAGAATAAATTATCATCACATCTACTTTATATAAAATCTCCCCATATATAAGCAAAGCATACAAACACCTTTCAACTTGTATATCTACACTATTCTACAAGATGAAGTGCAATTTTAATCAAGGTACAAAAAATATAAATAAATAAATGAATGTTTAAATATAACACCAACAACCAACTCATCAAAATATGAAATAAAACCCTACTAAAAATAAAATCACATTTAATTTCACGTTTAAGAAATTTAAATATAACGTAATAGATCCTGAATCTTCATTATCATCGCTTACATCTTTAGGGTTATCGAAATTGGCAGGTACAATCGTATCTGGAGTCACATCTTCACCACTGACATCAGGACTATTTGGCGCTGGAGCTTGCTCCGAAGGATCTTTCAAACTTTCCGGCAAGCCCTGACCATGGGTCACATTAATTTTGAAATGTTGACCATTTTTGCATTGATCACCATCATAGTCACCGGAGAAGAAATATGTGGTTCCTTCTCTTAATAGAGGAACTGCTACAGTGACTCCAGTTGTGGCGGTGTTTGATGGATCGGAGACTGACCATTCAATAGTGTCATTGTCTAAGGCATTATCATAGTCACACAACTTGTATGTGGTGAAATTGTAGGTTTGAACAACTGAGTGATTGTTGTTGGTGTTGAAAACTACATCATCAAACATTAACAGGAAAAGTCACCAAATTAACAAAATAATCAAATTAGCATGGAAATGTATAAAATGCTTATTATATTATGATTGTGTTCGGCAATAACTTTTCAAATAATTTATAGCAATTTTTACCATTTAAAACGTTTAATATTATTTTTTACAGCATTAGATGATACAGCTTTTGAACCATTTTTTAGAGGTCAAACTAATATTTTATAAAAAGTTAACTTTTATAACGTAACTAACGTTTAGCTTTTAACGTATAAATGAAAAGCAATTTAAACAGTTACACGCTACTCAAACAGCTAAAATTAATAAAACAAAATAGCTAATAGCTAATTTTACCAAATTGGCCTATAGTTTCAAATGGAAATTGAAAATAAAAATTAAAATCAAACCTTAGACACAAGATTTTGGTCTCGATCTAAAATAAAAAACGATTCAAATTTTGGCACAGTTTGATAATAATTTTTAATATAGCTTTTAGTGTAATTAATCTATATAGTAGCATTTAGAAGTTACCAGAGCGTTTAATGAAATATTATCCTACTTAACATTTAATATTTCATAACAATCAATAGATAATTTTTTTACATTTATATATCTATTATTTTTCTTTTTTTACAAATTAACAAGCCCTATCTATAATATAAATTTTTTTTTTGTCATTTTAAATGTATAGCTAAGAAAGCAAACTATTTTTACAGAATAATTTCACTTTATACTGATACATAAACAACTTACAGTTAACAATTAATATATAATTGTCAGCTAACAGTTATTAGAAATGATAATAAATGATAATACCGTGGAATAAACCTTTGGTGATCACTAATATATGAGTTTATTGAATTATTCCCATGATTTATTGAATGTTCTCTTGTTAATAAAAAGCAGAGAATGTTAGACTTTGCAAAGTACTATAAATACACACATAAGCTGGTGAGCTGACATGAAAGACACTGACGTTGCAGAAAAATTAAGATTATTACGCGAGAATTTAGCAATGAGAATAAGAATATCTTCTTAAGAAACTGAAAAAAAAAAATTAAAAATTGCTTTTTTTTTTCTTATCCTTTTAGCCGATAAAACCAATCATATCGTGCCACGTTAGGAAGAGAGAGAGTTAGTTTTTGTCTTAAAAATCAGAACAGTTGATATTTTACACTAAATATCTGTCTGGGGCCCACACTGACAGACACAATATCGTTTCCACCCGCGCTTCACATGGGTTCTCACTTTTAGCCCAAATACGTAGCCCATGCCCATGTGAAGTGAAATAAATGCACCGACTCCACTTATTTTATTTATTTATTTGTTCAACCGAATTAAGTCAATTACTATTTTTTTAATGTAAAATAAAATTAATAAAAAATTGGAAATAAAATCTTATATATTTGAATAAATAAATAAATAAGAGTTTTAAGAAAAGGTGAGACAAGTAACCCAAGGAACAAGTAATCCAAGGAAAAGAGGAATGAAGAAAGCAACAAAAGAAGGTGTTGTAATCCCATTAGTTGGCAATTGTTTTAACAATATGCATTCAACATTTCAGCCAATCAATCAAATAATATATAATTAATATTTAAAACAATGAATAAATAGTTTAATAAAAAAAATTTATAATTATATTTTCTTATTTTAGTATTTTCAGAAAATTACTATTAAAAAAATCTTAATAGTGATAAAGTTTGATGAGCCGAGCGATAAAAAAATATGTGGATTAATATTTGATTATTACAAAAACTGCAGATAAATTCAATAAACTATATCAGATTTTTTATTTAATTTGGACCAAAACATGAAAAGATCATAAAGAAGAAGATTAATTAGAAAGCTTACTGAGGAAATCTCCCAAGCTGAAATTCTTGGAATCAGCCCATTTCTGATAATCAAGATTAGGCTTTTCAGTGCTATCATACCAACCAAAAGAATCACCAACTGTGTAATTCTTGTAAGCTTCAACAGATCCAGCAGAAACAAAAAGAAGAAGAAGAAGGAGAAGGAGACAAGAGGAAGGAACAGATAGAAGAAGATGTGATCTCTGTTCCATTAATTTTGGTTTTGGGAAAAGTGAAGTGGAAGTGTAGTAATGGCGATCTTATGTTTGCTATTACGAGGAAGAAAGAGGATGGAAAACGGAACTGTTATGTTCTTTGACAGTGTCACTTTTCAAGTTATATATAGAGCCTTCCTTTTCTTGGAATTACCAATTCTGCTCTCTTTTTAGATAGTGGAGTGTTTGTCTGTTTAACCTATGTTCCGCATACAACTGTCTACTTTTTATACATGTGGACAATGCCACATATCATGATGCAGTGTTCATTTTTTCAATAACTATGTCATCCCTTGGTTCTCCACCAACATCCTAGAAAGGTTAGATTTGATTTTTCTTAACCGTTTAAATTCTAAATTTATTTAAAATAATTAAATTTAATATTTTAAAATAATTTTTCTCTTAAATTTATTTAAAATGATTAAAAAGATCAAAATTAACATTTCAGATTGATTAGTAGTAGATTTTTCATTATATTTATAAATTTAAAATTATAAGTTGTGAGGGAGCCATGTAATTTATTAAGAAATAACTAAATATTAAATAAAGAAAAATCACATATGTAGTATATTATATCATTTTTATCTTGATCAATGATTTTGGTTCATAGATATGCATTAATTTAAATATTTTAAAATTGATATGAAATTTATGTATTTTTTATATTAAATAAATTAAAATTATACTACATATTTTGTAAATTTACTGCGTTACAAGAGTAATCCTTTTATAAACTTAAACTTAAATCCGAAACTATTGGAAAAAGTTTGATATGGGTTTTTACTACAGAACAAGAAGGGAAAAAAAAAAATCAATCTTCTCGATTTATTAATTTATAAAAATTAGTTTTAGTGATTTGTTGGATATGTTAGGTTTGATTATAAATTTGGTGGCTAAACTTTCTAAAATTTTTTATTTCAGTATTTCAACGGAAAAACGTTTATAATCAAGTATCTGAATCTCTAAAATACTTTTAATTAAATGTTTTTATCCTATGTGATTTGCCAGAAAGCCAAGTAAAACGTGTGAGATCCATTAAACATTTAAAAAAGAGTTGCATAAGACAATAATTGATATGCCGCGTTAGTTTTGACATGTAAAAATGTGATAAGTCAACACCTTACAAATATTGATTACTTATGTGGATGAAAAAACAGAATTTTAAATTAAAAAAAATTGTCACCCGGTGTAAGCCCTAATGTATAAATTTATCCTTGAAAATTTTTCGCCAAGATAAAATTATTATTAAAATATAAAAATTATAAAATTATAATAGAATTTTATAAATTTTAGAATGCTACAAAATAAACCCTAAAAATTTAGGGATAAATCCATGTATTTGGCTAATCATGTAAGGTATCAAATGACAGAAAATGTATTGGCAAGTAGATATCATTTGAAAGATGACGGATAAATTGATAAAAAGTAGAAATATGTCGAAAATTTTGACTGCGGATTTAAAAGTTGGATGCTCGCAAGTCATGCTTAATTTTTAACTCAACGTTGCACCGATATGCTGTGGAATAGGAAAAGCACACGCAATCTCAATTTTCCTTTCCCCTTTGGCCAAGAGTCACATGAAAGGCAGTGTCGGTTATGTATTGCGTGGCACCTCAAGATAAGTGGAGAAGTAGCTTTTTGCACCAAATAAAGTGCATTTTTATGAGATTGAGACGCCCAAACTCCCAATCTATATATATATATATATGATTAAAATACGTTGCATGGCACTACCTAACATCATTATAAATTTTCAATATATGTTTATTTTAAGTTGTTTAGAGCTAATAGAATATTCAATTTGTAATCCATCTAAATTTCTATTCAATATAAAATAACCCACCTCAACTCCAATGATTCGAATTTGATGAAGTTAACTCGCTAATCTGCTTATTTAATCTCAATAATGGATTCAAAAGAAAATAATAAAAAAATATTCGACCCGTTTTCAAAAATTTATTATTTTAATGGGTGGTAGTTGTTATAGAAAATAATGTTCATAATCTGCTCCATCAAACTCTAAATATCAACATAAATCAGCAAATATCATAAATAATAGAGATAATATTTTGATTTAATCAAAATTCTGAACACATGAAAAACTATTATTAAATAGAGCTGTTATCAGAAATTAATTATATAGAAAAAGGAAATAAAATATTTATGAAATGGAATTAAATAAAAAAAAAATAAAAGTCATTGAATTCAATAAGAGAGTGTGCTCTAGCATTAACATTTAATGCTTTGAAAATATTAGCGGAGCTAAAATATTTTAATTAATTTTGCTACCTCCACTTCATAATAATTATGGCTTTTAAAAAAATAATTAATTCTAAAATATTTGTAACATCTGTCTCAAGGAGTAATAATTCTGCTTGTCACTTCAGAATTATTTGATACTGCATAAATAATGCTCCTTCGATAACAAATTTTACAGGCAATGTATTAGTTGTTGGTCTCCTTTTCCAACTTTGAATTGGATTCTTTTTTTATTTTTATATAGGCAATCTCACTGTCTCTTCAGATGATGGATGCTAAATCTCATTTTATTTCAAACATGCTTATTTTTTTAAATATGAATAAATTATATAATTGGATTCACTTTCTCCATCGAGACACTTTAGACTTGTTAAATTTTTCTTTGCTATCAGAGGATTTGGAAGCATGGGATTCAGTTGCTTGGAAATGGAGTTGATCGAGACTGTAATCAGTGAGCTCTGCTCATGGAGTTCTGTCTAATAATGGCTCCTTGACAATACTGGTTAAATTTGACAATCCATCAATCTAAACCGTCTCAAACAATAATGTAAAATGGTAAAGACAAATCTTGAATGAGATCTTTACCTTTAATATCAAAATCATTTGGCACCGGTGCTAGCTCTGTAAGTGCTCTTAAACTTTCCGGTAAGCCCTCACCATGAGTCACATTAATTTTGAAATGTTGCCCATTTTTACATTGATCACCATCATAATTACTAGAGAAGAAATATGTGATTCCTTCTTTTAGCAGAGGAAACATGAATTTCCAAAATTCATGACAGTATAAACTTAAATAAAATAAATAAATTATAAAGAAAATAAAATTAAAAGAGAGAGAAGGAAAGACAAGAAAAAGATCAATAAGAGAGCATACTGAGGTAATCTCCCAAGTTGAAAATCTTGGAATCAGCCCATTTCTGGTAATCAAGATTAGGGTTTTTAGTATTATCATACCAACCCAATGAGTCACCAACTGTGTGATTCTTGTAAGCTTCAACAGATCCGGCAGAAACATGAAGCAGAAGCAGAAGAAGAAGAAGATGATGTGATATCTGCTCCATAAATGTTGACTTTTTTGCTACTATGAGGAATAAAGGGGATGGAAAATTGGAACTGTTGTGTTCCTTGACAACAACGCTTCTTGCGTTATTTATAGACTCTTTCTTTTCTTAGAATTACCAATTCAGTTCTATTTTACTTTTTATTTAGACGTCGCTTTTAAAAATTTAATGTGACAGTAATTACTTTATTCTGACCTTACCATATCTAAATATTTTCATTAAATTTTATCTTAATTCGGTGAACCTTAAAAAAAATTAATTAGAAATTCACGGGTTGCAGCTCAACTAATAATACAGACTGGACACGTGAAAAGGGCAATTGAGTTCGATCCCACTAAATATACTTATAGAGAGAATGAAGATCATTAACTGTGATTAAGTTCGAGTCAAATTTAACCGATCCCTAATAATAAAATTTGAATATCGATAGTTTACAAAAAAAAAAAGATTAAATTATTGGTGTTTGAACTTTTTATGTTTGCCATATTTTAATCCAACATGCCTAATAGTTAAAAAAAATTTTCACATCTGACCCAAAATTGGACTCACCTCTTATCACATCAGCAGATGAGGTTTAATGTGGACGTCCAAATTATTCTGTCATATATGTTTCACATATCATTTAATACAAAAAAAAAGCACTTAAGCTCCTCGTTTATTTAATAATTACTCTTTTGACTGCTCTCTCTTTTTCTAAAATCTAAAAATTACCTTTTTATTCTTTTTATAGGCAGCCACAGTTGACGGTGGTCTATTTTTTATTTATTTTTTTATAAATATTAAATTTGTCAATATATTGAGTTGTTGTGACCGAAATATTGTGATTTAGTATATCTTAAGATTTAGTTCCAAATCTGATTCTAAGTTATTGTTATCACTATTATAGTGAATTTATTTAGTATTTTTTATTATTTAAATAGTTATAAAAAAGTGCAGATTTTCTTTACAGCATATAAAAGAAATTTGAAGGTAATAACTCTTTTCGTCACAAAAAAATAGTCCGTCTTTTCTTTTTGACTTGTGTCAAAATATAGTACAATTTTCTTTTCTGTATTATAATTAATTTTTAAATTATTTATTATATTTTTATTAAACTTTATCTTATTTTTTATGTCCCTCAGTAATTCCTATTTATTATTTCAATATAATAATTGCTTGTTAACTACATGTGCATCATAAAAAATTTATATGAATAAAATTGACATTTAACCATCACTACAAAAAAAAAGAGAAAAGGGGACTTTTAATGTAGACAATCAATATTATTTATCCCTAAAAGTATTTATCCTTCAAGATTATGAGACAATTTAAAAAATTGTGCCCTTTTATTATAATAAGATACAAAAGGGACAACCAATCTTAGTTACAATAATTTACTAACATTTTAATTAGAAATTGGGATGATAGTAGTGCCAATAATAATTAAAGGATAATTTACGTCTCCAATACTAAAAATAAATATTATCTTTAATTTTGAGAACGAATGATGTCTCATATGAGAGATGAGACAATTGGTGTCTCCATTACTAATGACAACTATTATCATAAATATTATCTTTTTTTTACTTCATAGTTATTAGTGCGAAACTACAGTTTTTATCCTATGCAATAATGTTTTCAAGTATAATTAACAACAATAATAATTTTTTTCAAATATTTTTATAGTTTCTAAATTAATTAGTTAAATGAAAAACACATTTTACACCCTTTTTTTAATAGAGACATTTTATATAAATTAAAGATAACTATTATAACGAATGTTATAATTATTTTATATATTATATATTATAAATTATATTTATATTTATATAATTAATTAATTAATTAGCTATGGTGGAATGTGAGTATATTATTTATATCTTAGCAAAAAAAATTATGATATGGTATATATTAAATATAAATTGGTGTTTATTATTTATTTTTATTAGATTATTATATTAAAGATATTTTAGAAAATAAATATAAATAAAAATTTATTTTAAATATAATTTTATAGAATTTAATTAAATTTTTTATTTTAAATTATAGATACTAAATATGATAAATTTATTTATAAATGAATTTTAAAATTATTATTTGTTTGTTTTAAACAGTTTGATTTATTCTAAAAAAATTGAGCCGTCTAATGATTATGTCATGGCACCACCTAACACCGCTCTAAATTTTCAATATACGTTTATTTTATAGCAGTTGTTTAGAGGTGCCCAAAGTCCAACTCAAAAAACTAATAAAATATTCCACTTGTGATCCATCCAAATTTATATTCAACATAAAATAACCTCAATTACAATGATTCGAGTTTTATGAAGTCAACTTGTGAGTTAATCAATTAATTCAAATTATGGCTCGTTTACCCAATATAAAATAGAATAGTTCCATCATTATTTCAGTCTATTCTATGTAAATATTGTAATTTAGGTTGAAATTATAAGTTTAAATTGGAATTATAACGTGAAACTGAAACTAAAGTTCAAGATTTAATTGTTGGATTTCAATATTAAATATAAACTGCAGAATAATATAATTATAGTAAATAATTATATTAAAATCCATTTAAATGATTAAGTAATAAAATTTATTTAGAAAAATATCTCTTTTACATATTTTTTGAAATTTCGATCTATGTGGCTACATCCTCGCAAATCACAAGCAGTTCAAACTTTTGGCCTTTAATAGTATCTACATGAATTGACAATTGAAAAAACTCTAAAACTATTATAGAGGATTAAGAGGTTAAAGCGTATGATAATATTAGCTATTTTAAGCTCTCTATTTAGTTTTGTAGCTATGAGCAATAACTTTAGTCTAGATTGTATCTTAAACCTTATATATAAAAATCTTAAATCCTAAATAATTAATTATAGTTATTTATTATTTAAATGTTTTAAATAAATAAAATACGACTAAAATATATATGTGTCTATTTATTTATTTAAATAAATAAATCATAATATATATTAGTAAGATTTTCAATTTAATCAATTATATTTATTTATCTTAACAAATTTTAGACATAAATCAATTAAATCAATACTTAATAATTTAGATAAAATTATAATTAAATATAAATTATAATTTTATCCTTAATGTCACAAAGCTAATATATAATAAAGTCACAATTGATTTGATTTCTCGTTTTCACTTTCTCATATTCATTCTTATACGTGTGAAGTTGCAAGTTTCAAAAATATTGACAAAAAATATAAATCATATTAATTAATTAATATTTGAATGTCAAATACATTATCTAGCAACATGTCAAGACTATCCAAATATTTGAAAAGTCAAAGTGGTTTGACTTAATATTTTAGTGTATGATTTATCAGTGTAATTAATATCCATTTATCATTAATGTTCTGATTTAATAACTAGGCATGAAGTGTGTCTGTTTTACTAAATCATGCTAATTCTCTTAATCTTAGCCATTGATCGGTTGGATGAAATTCTGAATCTAATTCACTAATTTCATTCTACTTGACGCAAGGATTTCTTAATCAATACTAGCAGAGAACAATTATAACATTTTTTCTAATTTACTTAGGGTGATGAATCCTCTCTTAATTATACAAGTATCTCCATACAGTTTCAATATTTGAGTATTCTATAGACACAAATAACTTTTCATATAGAATTATCATGCAGATCAATTCAATGAACTTGTTTAAATAAGAAGCACTTTCATATTAATTCTAGATATCACATATATTTCAGCTTATGAGAATAGTTGTTTCTCTAAAAAAAGAATATAATATATATCAATCTCAACAACTATAATCATTGACCAATAATAAAGAGAATATTGACCAAAAATATCAAAAGATATTGTTTTAATGTAAATATAAAACTCATAATTATAATCACGTTATAATTTATTTTGCAGAATAATATTGTCTTATAGACGGTATCTTCTACTAAGATTTAAATAATAAAATATAAAAGATAAATAAATGTCTTTTATCATTACAAGAAAATTGCCATTTCCGTTTCTAAATGTGAAGTTGCTAAAATCAGTTTAGAAACGGAGGAGAAACAGATTTTATTCGTGACAAAAGTTGGAATTTAGAAACGGATACAAACATCCGTTTCTATTATGGCAACGGATATATCCATTGCTAATTTTCTAGCAATTCGTTTCTAATTTCAAACTTCTTGAGAACGAATTTCTTTTCCGAACCATTTCCATTCCGTTTCTACATCCATTTCTAAATCTGTTTCCAATCCGTTGCTAATCCGTTTCTAGGTACGTTTCAAATTGATTTCATTTGTTGCTAATATGTTTTGGCAACTAACATTCTCTCTTATTCGGTTTCCAAATTCGTTTCTATTTTCTTTGTTGGAAAACATCTATTATATTCAATATTGTAATCCTGTCCTATTTTTAATTTTTCAATTTACATATTTCTAATTAACCTAAAATCAAATAGAAAAAGTTAACATAAAATTAAAATAATTCTCTCAAATACAAACAATTTAAATATAAACAATTCAAAGTCTCATAGTTACTAATAAACTTATATTTTTTAGATAAAATCAAATAAAATTTATCTAGACAGTACCATCACTCTGAGCATCAGTGTGAGTTTGAGTATCAAACGCTCTTGTGAAGAAACAATCCATTGTGTTCTACCCTTCCGAAAGCGTTGAGCAGAAACTCAATTGAAAATATTATCGAAATTTGCCAAGTTCAACCTTTTTCTTAATTGCTTTTTGACCATGATACACAAATGAGTCAATAAGTTCAGCCACTGTAAAAGCACCTGAAAAGAGTAACAAGGCCATTAGTTACTGAAATCAAAAGAGGGAGAGAAACTAGAAAAAGAAAAACAGAAAATCCACCAGCGAAAATTCCAATTCGTTCAAATGAAAAACCCTAAACTTTAATTTCTGATAATTTCACTTCATAGCTAAATCAACGAAAGTAAATGAATCCAGAGTGCAAAGAATTGATTTTCGAGTGACCTAGGCAAAGACAAGTTGCCAGGAAGTCGAGGATCAAGTTGCCATTGAAGACAGCAACGTTGCACCAGAGGAAGCTCCGGTTTCGCATGGAGGAAGCCTCACTCAACGAAGAGACGGCTGAAGTTGAAATCACCACCACCTGTAGCGTCGTCATCAGCTCGTCCTCGTCGAGCGGAGGTTGTAGGGAGCCTGGAAGGGAGGAGTCAGCCTGTGGTTGCGGGGAAGGGAAGGGATGAGCGAGAGAGAGAAAGAGCTGGGTTTCTTTCTTTGTTTTTTTTTATTATTACTCTCTTTTTTTACCTGTTATACATTGGTTAAACGGCATCTGTTTTTTTATTTGTTTTATTAATTAACTAGTTATCCGTTTCAAATATCATGAAGTACCAAACGACGCCATTTATCTTTTTTATTTGCTTTATAAATTAGCAACGGAATGTACGACCGTTTCTAAAATCCGTTTCTAATCCATAAATAGGAACTTTTCCTTGTGGAAATGGCAGCGAATTTATTATCCGTTTTTAATATCTGCTTCTAAGTCCGTCTTTAATCCGTTCCTAAGCTACGCGCACTCGTTTCCCGCCAATTTTAGAAATGAAAATTTTCATTTCTAATTTTTCCATTTTCAATCCGTTCTTAAAGATGGTCAAATGTGCAATATCAGTTTCCGTTTCTAATCCGTCACTAATCTGTTTTTAAATGAAAACGAAACAGTTCCGTTTTTAAATGATAGTTTTCTTGTAGTGTATTAATAATACAATATTTATTACATGAAACATTATATCTAAAATATAACCGATCAAATTGGTTATAGGGCATGTAACTAACATTAATTTCAATAATATTGGTATTGTGAGTTACTAAAATTATAAGCATACGTTGCAAAAATTAAAATTGACATAATTCTTTTTCTTTAATAATTTAGTGACGATTCCAATTTATAATATATTTTGTACAATCTAAATTTTTTATTATCCAAATTAACTTATGTAATTATTATAGTCTTAGCCTATGCAATTGTAATAATGATAATTCAAATCGAAATTATAAGTTGAAATGGGAATTAAGATCTAAGATTCAATTTCAATAATATTGTAATTGCAAGAGTAAATTGCAAAAATTAAAATTGATGATTCTTTTTCTTTAAAATTTTGTACTTTCTTTATCATTGGTATATGGAAATTCATTTTCATTTGCTTGATTTTAAAAGTTCTCTGTGTCCATGTTGACTGTGGATTTGTGACAATTTCAAATTTATTTAGAACTTCTAGTTAATGAGATAATATCTTTGAATTGACTTCATTTAGCTTTGTGCCAATCACATGACTTTAGGTTTCCCATTTAGGTATTTTGATTCAAAAGATCACTACCAAATATAGAAAAATTTCAGTATCTTATTAAAGCATGTGAGAGTCTCGATTGGCAATAAAGTTATTTCTGCCTTCTTTATTCTACGGGCATTATAAATTAACCTAAAGAGTGAAAAGTGACATATAACTGCAGAAAGAATCTAATAAAACAAATTTACTTATAGCTTTACTGTGATTAGAACTGGGAACTTTCCCTCACAGTAGAGGCTCGATTGCCTTACATATATGCCACCCTCCGTCTTCTCCTTCTTATTCTCTTCCATTCTATCATTTTTAATTACCTGAGTGGTTTTGGGATTTGAGAGAAGCGGAAGAAGGAGCTTGATAGGTCTATAATTTGTGAGTAAAACAAATATATAAATTGCAATAAAAGGAAATGATAAAAGTCGAAAATGGAACAATTTGAGCTGGTTGTGTATTTCTTGTTTTGAGAAATATACAGGTGCAGTCTATATAAGCTCAGAGCTGCAACTAAACTCCTGTACACCAGCCTAAAGAATCCTATAAATCTGATATGGAAATCAATACAAATACAAAAGATTACAAAACATAAATAGTTAACATATGTCTTATATATATCAGTCAATCTTTAGTCAAGTCAAGATGTTGTTACTACTCTAATATTCCCTTCAAGCTGGTGAAGTGGATGGAAGCCGAAGCTTGGTTGAGAGAGAAGTTTTGTAAATATATCAGCAAGTTGATCAGCAGAGCTTATAAAACGAATTAGAACAATACCTTTGGCAACTTGTTCCTGAACATTAAGTAAATTGCCCCAGAACATTACCACAAAATGTGTTTAGTGCGAGCATGAAAGACCGGATTAGAACTTAAGTAAATTGCCCCAAGATTATCACGCCACAAAATTGTTGGAGAGGGAGAAGGAGAACCAAGCTCAGTCAACGAACTTTTGAACCATAAAATCTCAAAGATATGGTGTTAGAAATTGCTTTATATTCACTTTCAGTGGAGGATCGAGCAATAATTGGTTGTATCTTAGCCATCCCAATAAATTAGATCGCATCCCATAAAGATAGCATAGCCACTAGTTATTGCAAACCAGAATTCTTTGTTAAAAGTAAGCCATCTGATGGAGTGTATTTTATTGCAAATAAAAGAAGAAGTGGTTTCATTGCCTTCCAATAATTTATTAACTGAAAAGGTTATATCAGGACCGTCAAAGTTAAATATTAGATATAGGCTATCCACAATTTGTCTGTATAAGTTTGGATTGTTAAAAACGAAACAGACGTTTTGGTCAATGGCGGAGTGGCTGCCATGGGAGTGAAGCAAGGCTTACAACAATCCATAGTAGGCAAATGTTTCACTTGTATTGAGACAATAACATACCTGTTGCCAAATGTTTCACCTTAATACTAAGAAAATAGTGCATATGACCATGATCACCAATGGGAAATACCTATTTTACGTGATTCAGAAATCACTGTAGTTGAGAATCAGACCGTAACCAGTCTGTCATCATTTTCATGACGTCATTGATGACGTTGTACCATTTTTGTAATTTGCGTTTGGCCAGCTAAAATGGGAGGATAACAATAGTAATGATAATTGATGAGATAAACATTTCAAAGTATCTGACATATTTTTTCATTCAATTAAAAAAATAAAAATACAAAATTAATAAATTTGTTGGTTTCGGTTTTATCATATTTTTTTAAAATTTTTAAAAAATACTTATTAGTGGCGAAAGTTTTATATTTAATTTTACAATTTATGAATTCTGTATTTCCTAAATTATGTAAAATAAACTGAAATTCATAGATTTCACATTCATCCCAAAAAGATAATCTCTTATGAAAAATAAATAAACACCAAATTTAAGGTGTCATTTTTTTCCATTATTTTTTTTATTTTTCTTTTTGTCTTTAAAAGAAAAAAAAAAGTTAATTTATTTTTTTATTCACTTTTTAGTAAACCATTTTTAAAATAAAAAAGGCATAAGCTTATGAAACCAACAATAGTAATTTTTATATTTTGTTTTCTATTTTTTATAATCTTTATTATTATTATTATTATTATTTTCTCCGTCTATATAAATTTAATATCATTTATTTATCCAAAATATACGGCTATAGTTTTTTCTATATTAAGGTACTCTACTTTTTTTTTTTTCCAATCCTTCTAAATTTAGTATTATTTTTATTTTTATTATTTTCTCTCTATATAAATTTAATGTCAATTAGTATTATTTATTTATTATAATATTTGAATATTATATTTTTATTCCATTGATCCTATATATAATAATCAATGGTTATTGTAACTCTGAAATTTAACAACTAAAGTGTGAAAATCATTTTAATTATTGTCTCAAATCTTAGATTTTCAGAGTTTTTATTGTTAATTAAAATCTTTAATGAATTAATAAGGGAGAGATTTGATAATTAGAAGAATTTTGTTTTTTTTTTTTTCAGGACGAGACCATACGTTGCACAATAAGAGGTATTTCTCCGTTTGGCTCACTAAATTGGTGGAAATAACTGGTAGAAAAGACTCAAATTCAAGACCACCACTTGATTAACATAATTGGAAGAATTTTTCACATCATGACTAAAAAATAATAATTTAAAAAAAAACTAACTAAAAAACTAAAAACTACATATTTTTAATAAATAAAAAAACTAAAAACAGTTCTAAAATTAAGACTTCCAAAAGTTTCAGTTTTTTTTATCGAAAACGCAAGCTTTAAGTGGAAAAAGCATTCTCTGCAGTTTCCAATAAATTCATACATAAATTACCATTTATCTCCATTTCTTCATTCACCCCCAGAATGGAACTCTGGTTTATCATCTTAATCTCACTTACCATATCTGCTCTCTTCAAGTCTATCTTTAACCTTCTGTTCAATACCCACAACCATCGCCTTCCTCCCGGTCCCCTTGCCTTTCCGATCATCGGAAACCTCCAATGGTTCCGCAGGTCATCCTTCGACATTAAGTCAATTCTCCGCCCTCTCCACTCCAAATTCGGCCCAATTTTCACTCTTTACATGGGTTCTCGTCCCGCCATCTTCATAGCCGACCGGTCACTCGCCCACCAAGCCTTTGTTCAAAATGGTGCCGTTTTCGCTGACCGTCCCCCGGCTTTACCTGTAGCTAAAATTATCAATAGCAACCAGCATAATATTAACTCTGCTTCCTATGGCCCTACTTGGCGTCTTTTCCGCCGAAATCTCACCGCCGTAGTTCTCCACCCGTCGCGTGTCAAATCCTATAGAAACGCGCGCAAATGGGTCCTTCAAACCCTTCGTAACCGTATTGAATCGCAAGCAAAATCTGGTTTTCCTATTTCCGTAGTAGACCATTTTCAATTTTCCATGTTTGCTCTGTTAGTTCTCATATGTTTCGGCGACAAGCTCGATGAAACCCAAATCAAACAAATCAAAGAAGTTCAACGGCAAATACTTGTCAGCTTTGGCAAGTTTAGTTTACTCAATTTCTGGCCGAGGTTGAGTAAGATTTTCATGCGCAGACGCTGGGAAGAGTTTTTTCAGATTTGTAGTAAACAGAGAGAGATTTTGACTCCATTGATTAGAGCTCGAAAGGAGTTAAAGGAAACAAGAATAAACAAAACGGACCAGCAAGACGACATCGTCCTATCCTATGTTGATAGTTTGTTGGATTTGGAACTTCCTGATGAGAAAAGAAAGCTTGAAGAAGGAGAAATCATTAGTTTATGCTCTGAGCTTCTTAACGCAGGCACTGATACTACTTCAACAGCTTTGCAATGGATAATGGCGAATTTGGTAAAATACCCAGAAATTCAAGAGAAGGTCTTTATGGAGATCAAAGGTGTTATAAGCGATGGAGAAGAAGCAGAAGTGAAAGAAGAGGATTTGCAAAAGATGCCATATTTAAAAGCAGTAATTTTGGAAGGATTAAGGAGACATCCACCAGGACATCTTTTGTTAGATCATTCAGTAAGCGAAGATGTAATTTTGGACAAGTACTCCATACCTAAATTTGGAACTATAAATGTTATGGTAGCTGAAATGGGTTGGGATTCAAAAGTATGGGATGATCCAATGGCTTTTAAGCCAGAAAGGTTTCTGAACGACGAAGGAGAATTATCTGATTTTGATATAACAAGCAGCAGAGAGATCAAGATGATGCCTTTTGGTGTAGGAAGGAGGATTTGTCCTGGTCATAGTTTAGCCATGCTTCATTTGGAGTATTTTGTGGCTAATCTGATTTGGAGTTTCGAGTGGAAAGCTATAAATAAGGAGGATGTTGATTTATCTGAGAAGCTTGAATTTACAGTAGTGATGAAGAATCCATTGCAGGCCTATATATCTCCAAGGTCCAAATAAACGGTTTATGGTTAAGCTGTGGATTTCACTTTATATCCCTTCCTTTAATGACTTCAGTCGGTTTTCCAATAACCAATTTGGTTATGTATCAAGTCCCAGTTTTCATATAATTATTCTGATTCTTATTTATAAAATAAATATTAATAACATGTAAATATTAAAAAATATTTTTGAAATGAGGTTTCCATTATTGAAATCTTTTAACTCATAAGATAATAAAAATATTTATAATTTATAATTTTAAAATTTTATTGTTAAATGATCAGTAAGTCATATTTTAACGTTTATGATAGTACAATTTGATGTCATATTTTAACATATATTTTTCATATCCGGTGCAGGCACATGTCGAGAGTTATGTAAAAATGCAAAAATAAGGCAAAATAATAGGAAAATGGTGTTGGCCAACCAAATGGCACTAGCCATTATAATAGGGCGCAACGTCGTACCAAAATTGCACCACGCTATTTCATGAAGGAGTCACACTAGGGCACAGTTCTTCATGAAATGGCACCATGCCTTGCTTGTTTGGCCTAATGCCACACGATGGCGCATGCCATAAACGATTGGCACACGCTAAATCGGCCCATCACGGACTAGAATCACCCAAAAATCAAATTCAGGTAAAATTTAACTTAGTTTTTTGTTCCTCAACTAATAATCATGTGCTTTTAGTACTAATAATGCAGAAAATAGAAAGAAGTTTTTAAATACCTCAATCGCACCCCAACACAGGTGATGGAGCATGTTGTATTGCAAACGAATGTTCGTGCCTGCATCCAGTATAAATTCTTTCAATTTCATATTTGAGTTCAGATCTCAAACCATACGATTAACCACTAAATTTATAGGGAGTCAATCTGCAGCGTCTCTGTCTACCATTTACTAAATTTGGTCAAAAACACAAAGAGAGAATGAGAGAATTTAAGAGAGAGAAGAGAGAAGGGTTAAAAGTGACCAAATGAGGTCACTTCATCCTTTTATATGGAACTACAGGCCTAAAACTCAATTTTAACCTGCGAGCCTAGTATGGCCTAATAACACAATAATTGCATTTAGCCCTTATATGTAGCCAACAAATTACTAATTGTTAAGCCAAAGTTGCACATCAGCGACCTCAAGTAAGTTTATCTTGTTTTGCATGCCATGGCACGAATTTTAATAAAATCCAAAATGCACCAAAAGAATTCAATTTTGTAGAATATAGTGAATGTAAACATGGATAAATACGAACATGTACATAGGAGACTATAAGAGGGCGAGCAACTTGCCTCGTTTTGCATGCCGTGGCATGATTTTCGATAAACACTCACACAAACACATAGGTTCACGATGGATCAAGTACACATACGAGCCCCATGTGATTTAGATTCCCCAATTAAGACAACATTTAGTAAGATTCCCAGCAAATTACCTCGTTCTACATGTTGCGGCACAACGATCAATAAGTTTGCGCACAGTCACACGTCAACACATACATTTGAGTCTCTAACAAACGTTGCATATTCTTATCACATGCCACACATGCACGCTCTTTCGGGCCTAATCAAGGGATTTTTTTATCATAATTGGCTGAGAGAGCCTTATCCTTGTGTCAAGAATCGTTTTGCAGGAACCGTCTCCCCAGTGGAACCAGTATATCATATTTAAGTTCCAACCCTTGTCTTTTCCTTCTCTCTTTCAAATTCTCTCATTCTCTCTTTGTGCTTTTCATCAAATTTAGCAAATGGTAATCAAAGATGTTATGGACTGGCTCCTTGGAAACATAGTGGTTGATCCTATGGTTGGAGATCTGTGCTTAGACATGAAATTGAAGGGGTTTATACCGGATGCAGGCACGAACATCTTTCCATAACACAACTTGCCTCATCACCTATGTTGGGGGGCGATTAAGGTATTTTAAGACTCTCTTTCTATTTCCTATATTATTAGTACTAAAAACACATATTATTAGTTAAGGAACAAAAAATTAAGTTAGATTTTACATGAATTCGATTTTTGGGCAATTCGGGTTTGTGATGGGCCAATTTGGCATGCGCCAATCATTCATGGCATGTGCCATCATTGTGTGGCGTTACCCCCAACAAGCAAGGCACGACACCATTTCATGAGGCATTGCACCTTGGCATAATGCCTCCTGAAATGGCATGGTGCATTTTTAGTACGGCGTTACATCATGTTATAATGGCTGACGCCATTTTGGGCTGGTTGCACTATTTTCTTGCTGTCTTGCCTCATTTTTATGTTTTTACATAGCTCTCGGCATGTGCATGCACCAGATATGAAAAATATATGTTAAAATATGACATCACACTGTACTAACACACTTATCTTGACTTTATTCTCGCAGACAAATGCGAGTTTCGAGAAATCTGGCGACAATGCTTATGCGGCAGGAGAGTGGTTTGATCACTTGACAGAGTGAGTTCAGGACCTTGTCGAGAGGCGAGTTTTGGTCATTTTGTAGATACACTGCCTCGGGTACACGAACAAACATCATCTACCAGTGTTCTCAGAAACCCATGGAGCATTGGATGGACTCCACTCATACATTTCATCTTCCTTTCGACGAGATGACTATTACCTCAGTTGATTTTATTGCCATCATTGGGTTATTGTTCAACGGGCAATCAATCTTCTTTAATGATCAGTTGAGGAATTGGGATCCCCAGGGTCTGTGGGATAGTTAGCGAGCTGATATCGACGTGGAGCTTGTCATTACGAACGATAAGGTTTGATATGATAGCATCCATCTATAGTACAGAGAGATGTCTTGCAAGTGGGTAGATGAGATGGATGTGGACATAGTGGCCCGAGCTTATCTATTTTATTTGCTTTGCACCAACATGTTCATGAACTATGGTAATGACGCTGATCTGGCACTTCTTCCTCCTCTTCATGACTTAGACTCCACTAAGTAGTTTAACTGGAGAGGAGCCGCTTTATTATATCTGTATTATGGCATGGACCTGTGCATCAAAGGGGCACAACTGAAGGTCGGCTATAAGCGAGCCATTGAGGTATAAGATCCATTTTCTCCTTCGTTACTTTTTTTTGTGCTTTTATTTCCCTTTATTTGTTGATTTTTGAGTTTCAAATGGTGCAGGTATAGACTTGCTAGCACAGTGTTCTCCCTATGCCTTTTGTAGCCCTTACCCATACCAGCAAGAATGTAAGAGGATATCTCAAATGATTTTGTTACTAGATTACCTCGATCAGATGGCGTTGATTATATATTTGTAGTAGTGGACCTGTTGTTGAAATATGCCCACTTCCTTCTGTTAAAGCACCCATTTACTGCCATCAAGGTTGCATAGCTATTTGCCAAAGAAATAGTTAGACTATATGGAGTGCCTCAGACTATAGTCAGCGATAGGATCCGAGTCTTCTTAAGCCACTTTTGGACAAAGTTGTTCCATTTACAAGGTACCCAGCTATCCTTTAGTAGTTCTTATCATCCACAAAGTGATGACCAGACTAAGGTACTCAATCGAAGTAGAATCGTACCTGTGATTTTTCTCCTCTGAGCAGCCTAAGACCTGGTCGAAGTGGCTCTGCTGGGCTGAACTCTGGTATAACACAAATTTCTAGGGTGCTATAAAAAAAAGACACCTTTTGAGACTATTTACGGAAGGTCTCCCCTAAGTATCCAACACTATCTGCCAAGTGAAACAAGAGTTGAAGCCCTTTCCCAGCACCTACAAAGTCGGGATGAAATACTATGACAGTTGCGTTACAACTTGCATCGAGCCCAGCAGCTTATGATTAAATATGCAAAATAAGCATCGTATGGATCTCCAATTTCCTGTTGGTGATAAGGTGTTTTTAAAGCTACATCCCCACCATCATAAATCTGTGGCTATGCAAGTCAATGCTATATTATCTACAAGCTACTTTGGACCTTTCAAAGTCATTAGAAAAATAGGAACAGTTGCATACAAGTTGAAACTCCCTTCAACATCCAAGATTCACCATGTTTTATGTTTCTCAACTAAAAAGAGTTGTTGGTGACCATTCTGTTGTCGAGAGTTTACTCGAAGGGTTGGAGGTGCAAGAAGGACCTATCCTGGAACCTGCTAAATTCTGTCAAAGAAGATCTGTGTAAGATGGTAATCTACAGAAAACTCAAGTGTTGATACAATTGAAAGGGCAAAGTGAAGAAGAGGCAACTTGGATAGGTGAGTCTGATTTCTCAGTTCAATTCCCTCACTTCTGCCTTAAGGTCAAGGCTGTTTTTCCAGCAACAGGTAATGATAGAAAGGCTCATGATCCTAAACCAGTCCTAGTATATTCTAGAAAGGGAAAACCTACTGAGGGCAACAAAGGGAATTCCTAGCACAAAATTGAGGACCAAGAAATAGAGACACCGAAGCAGATTCCCATGAACAGCCTATTTAAAGAATGAAGATGAGAGAGAAAGGCGTCTTGGTACAATTCAGTTATTTTGGGCAAAGCAATTTGCACGGGCAAAGGCCTAGGGGTTGATTCAGCCATTATTTTATCCTTCTTGTTAATCAATTTTTTGTTTCTTCTACCTTGTAACCACAGGGGATAATTTCAGTTGATCATTAAAACAACCTGTCTACAGTCTTAACTCATATCCTCTTCTATATTCTTTTCTTGAACTAAATCAATGTTCTTAACTCTAACACAACATAAAACATTGCAATTGAATTTATACAGTAAGAACCAACGGAGGATCACATCCCAACAACATTTTCTAAAGCCAACAACAACTCTCTCCATCTCATTTCTCAACAATTCCCATTAAATATAAAAGCTAAAAGCATGCCTATAAAAGCTAAAACCTTATATAGCCAATTATAGAACAAAGAACAAGAACAACTATAGAACTACAAGAACAAGTAGTTTTGATATTTGATCATTCACTTTTCAGTAATCTTATGAGTAAAGTTTTGATTTTTGAAGGATTCAGAATTAATTTAATAAGATCAAAGGAACAAGAAATAGAACGAGGATAAAAATTATATATGATGTTTTGATTCCAAAAGCATGCCAAAGAGAGCAAGGAATCTGAAGTAAAAGGATGACTAATCTGAATAAAGAATTTGTTTATGTTACATCTGCATAAAATTTTCCATAACTTGATCTATTAATCATTTTTGCATTACACTTACATAGGATTTTTCCTTTTGATTGAAAATCTTCCATTATTAACAGTAACGGCACTACAAGAAAATAATTATTTATCGACAAAAAATAGCGACAAAAATTTTTTGATGGTATTTATTGACATAATACGGACTAATACCGATGAAAATTAAATTATTGAAAGTGAAAATTATTTGAAAAAGTTTACAATAAAATATTTATCGCTAGTTTATAGCTAATTAACGATAAAAATATATTTCTCACTGATTTATTGGTAATGTAGGCACAAAAAAGTTGCTCAGTTATTAGCATCTATTCAGCGACAAAATAGGCACAAAAAGTTTTTCATGAAATAACGACAAAATAGTTTTGTCGGTAAAATGCTATAACATATTGCATTTACTCAAAATTACCCGCTATCTAGGTTAAAAATACATGCCCAAATTTTCCAGATTTCCCTCCTTTCTCATTCTATTTTCCCGAATTCCCTTGAGCTTGATACTCACAATGACGATTGGAGCTCCTATCACCGCCAATTATCACTGTCGATTGGAGCTAAGGTCGCCGCTAAGATGTTGTCGATGAGTTGAGCTGTAGTCATTTTGATTTCCTCAAGCAACCGCTGCTTTAGGGTGAATACTTCTTCTTTAAACAATTAAGCTGGTGGGTTTTTGATGTTTTTGCTAAACTTACTGTTGTTTCATATTGCAGAAGTCATGGAGGCCATGTCAAAGCTAAGGGAATAATCTACTTGTCTAATGTACGACTGGTTTTTGTAGCACATAAACCTGTTGGAGCCTTCACCGCTTTTGACATGCCTCTGGTAAGTGAGGACTTAATTGTACTTGTGTATTTCTATCTCATCCAAGTTTCATTTTTCATTTCTTATTCAAGCTGCATGATTATTTTCCTTTTCCTTTTCCATCTCTCTTTCTCTATCCCCTAATTTTTGTCTAACGTTAAGAGTCTTAACACTTCATAACCAGCAATAATATCGCATCCAAGTAGATTATATTATATTTACTTTTCTGGTTGAAAATGCTTTTAATTTTTTTTTATATTCTAAACATTTTTAATCAAGTTTGGTAACCTTGTAATTCTTTGAATTTTGAATGCGGCACTGCGAAGCTTGTTTACTTGCTTCAGTTTTTCACCTCCCTTGAAAAAGTTATAGTTCACGTTCAATTTTCATGTGGAAGTTGAATCTATTTTCTGCAGTGGAAGAAAATGTAATAACAAGTATAATATGTAATGGAAGCTCTTTCTTTAATTTGTATAGGGATTTAATCTCTAGGCAAAGGCCATTTTGCTTGATGTTTGGTAACTTGAATGCTTGGCTTTGCAATAGTTCTTAAACCTTGTCATCTCCATAACTCAATCGCTCTCATTTTTGTGTGATTGCAACTGAAATAATCATCCATGTTAAGCTTACAATTAAATTGTTAATTCTGGAATGTTAAAGCCTATGTTCCTTCTGTTTCATTAACTGCTTTGTTTTGCAGCTTTATATTCATGGAGAAAAATTCAACCAACCAATATTCTTTTGCAACAATGTTTCTGGTCTTGTGGATTTGAATACCAGGCAAAAGAGGAAGCTCGATGAGATGTATGATCAATTGAGGGATGAGTACGAATCAATAATTAAAAAGAGCAGCCATCCAACCAACCAGCAAAGTTTTTCTTCTTTTTTTTTTTTAATTTTATTTGTAATTTTAGTATAGTATCGAACATGTTTGCTGACTTAATTTATGAGATATTATAACTATATTGCAAGTGTATTATGGTATGTTGTGTTCAATTGAAATGGTTGATTATTGCATATTTTAATGTTATATATATCAGAAGTTTTTTGTCGCTGTTTTAATGGTAAAATCTAATTAGCATAAAAAAATGATAAACTAGCAACAAAATATTTTGTCGCTAATTTTTAGTTTTCTTGTAGTCCGGGAGAATATCATGTATCGAGTTAATTTGTCTATTATATTGAAATTATTTATACATATATATAAAAAAATTTATTTATACATGTATATAAAAAAATTTTGCTGTTAAAGCTAATGGAAAAAGGTGACCTCACAGCTCATTGCATCTCACTGGTATACCAGTGCTGATCATTGCCGATCATTCATGCAGCTTTCAGCCTCCATAAACTCCATTTCATCCATTCCTTAACTGGTATACCAGTGCAAGAGCGGAAATCCTAGAAACCTCTACAAATAGAAAAAGAATAAATAAGCAACAGATATAATTCAAAAGCACAAACAGGTATAAATAAACATAAAATAAACTGACTACTGAATAATGCAACACTCTTTTACAAGTCCATTGAGACTTTTTTGAGCAAAGATCGAGTATATTGTCTCTGCCAATAGACCGATAACCTAACCAAATTGTTAAATGACAAAATCTAATGTCATATTTGAAAAAGGATCTTAAGCAAAAATTGTTTATGGGTCAGTCCTAAAAGAAAACATGGACCACTATCATATAGAAAAAAGGCAAAATCCATGAATTTGAATCTATGCAGGAATCGAGCCCATGATCAACAAGGATTGAAGTATAAAGTTCAGAATTATTGTTGAAGCATTGTGGAGCATCAACAAATTACCTGAAAACTAAGTGCCCAGCTCTAAAACTCGCTCTGCATTATCTAATGGTACCCACTTTGAACCTCTGAGCAGAGGGCTTTAACGCTGGTTAGACTCAGCCAAATTAGGTATTAAATCCCATAATTGATACTTCATATGCCAAAAGAAAAAAAAAAATTCAATTTCAACATTATTAATAAAGAAACCAGGAAAAACTTAACAAATAGATCCAACTAACCCAGACCAGCAGGCCTACCCCGTACACCCAAACCTAGGATCCAAGTGTTAAGTGAAAAAACCTGGAAATGAAACAACAGAAGACAAAAATTCTGAAAGGAACAATGGAGTCTCACTCCAAGAAAAGGAGTAGCATAGTTGACAGCAGCTCTAGCAAGAGTACGAGGCACCATATTAGCTTGTTTTCAAATCCACTTGACAATCCAATCACTGCCCTGCAACATAAACTTTTTGACAATCAAGCCATTGTAGGTGTATAAAAGAAATTGGAATTATAAACCATATTCACTATACCTTCTTTGTGTGCATCATCAAGCCATTGTAGGTGTAGATTGCAGTTCCAATATATAACTTCACAAGTTATCTCTGCAATAGCAATAAAATAAATAAATACCATCTGGGTTTAGCTTAATCAGTATAGTCATACACTTCAATGATATTATCAAATTACTCTCTAACAAATAACAAAAAAAACATGAACTTGCAGCAATATCATGATAGATAAAACTAAAAAATTACCAGAAAGAATGTATTATTAGTCTCAGCGTATTCGTCCATGACCTTAGAAATCAAAAGAGTTCCCATTCCAGAACCAGTTTCACAACCAAAGCCGCAATCTTATAAACCTATATATGCAGAAAAGAATAAATAAGCAATAGAAAATTAATACCAATAACGTTCAATTCATATCCACATTCTAAAAATGTTCAATCTTATTTCAAAATAAAAACACAAAGTTGATTATCAATTAACGGAAAAAAAAGAAGAAGAAGAAGAAGAACAGTTTATCGTCTGTGCCAGGAAATTCAATTTATTACCATATATTTTTGCAAACTAATCTTCAAATAAAGAATCATTCCTTATCCATGCATCTTGCGACATTGTTGATGTGAATGACTCCAGCCAATTTCCAAAGCTGTTATCGTCAAAGAAATGGGAAGTAGCTTCATCACGAACAGGCAGCCCATTTACATTTTCTTCTTGAAATTCTTGGTCAATCCTATCCAGCGGTTCATCTTGCGGCATTGCTGGTGTGCACGGCTCCGACCGATTCCCAAAGCTTTTATCATCAACCAGATCAAGAGGAAGCAACGGATCAAGACCAATAGTAGCCATATTACGTTCTTGTTTAAATTCTTGACCAATACTGTCTACTAGTTCATCTTGCAACCAATCACCAACGATGTCATCATCAATTATTTGAGCAGACGTAGCTTCATCAACGAGCAACCCATCAAGATCAATAGAGGGCGAAGTTGTCACAACAGAATCTTCTTCTTGGAGTTCTTGATCGATCCTAGAACGTTTATTGCGCTCAGATTGCAGGAAAGGCTCCAAAGACATCATCTTTCTCTTCTCCTTTAATGGATTCTTACTACTCCTTCTGAGTTGACAAAGGACGTAATTCCCGAAATCCAAACTGTACTCCAGCATGTTCCAACAGCGATCTTGGTCTAACCTTTTTGAATTCCGGTAATTAAACCTTTTCTTCATTGCTTTCAAACCTTTAATTTCAAGATTCGCGCTCCTTCCCGAGGTCTCACAGTGCCAATTACCATCCGTAGAGCCAACCCTGCGACTGATATTTTTACAGTTGGAGTTGTTAGGGTTTTTTCTTTTTAGCGCGGTGAAGATGAAAAGACCTTCATCATCCTTCAAACGAAGTCCACCAAGTCGCTCCCATATATGCCAGGGTTCGTCCTGGCCATATAAATCGCAATCCCTTATTATCTGATTATCAATCGGAGATAATTCTCCGTTGATTTTCCGGTAAAGGTAATGAGAAATTAGCTCCTCATCTGTGGGGCGGAACTTGTATCCCGGAAGGATTTCCATCATCTATTATTCTCTCGAGCGCCGATAGGAAGCGAATCGCTACAAACGACAAAGAGCTACTTTTTAATTAGTTAAAAGTGAAACGTGGGACCGGTTGTTCATATAGAGAAAGACGAGCATGGTTTGAGCGTGGAAGTTGCACGTGTTAAGTTGGAGGGTAGATATGTAATTGCAAGCTAGGAGATGAGGCAATACCGACAAACTTAGATGAGCGTAGTTTTTACACTTTGCTGAGCCCAACTTTATTTTTTATTAATTAATAAAAAATTATTTGGTTTCTTTTTTTCCAATAATTAATAATCTAAATTTAATTATCCTTTAATTTTTTTTTGCTAAATTTCAATTCCTTTTGAGTAATTTTTTTAATAGCGATAAAAATTAATATTTTTAGAAAAAGGCGTTTAATAGTCAGGGACTCATAAAACTTCTTTCTTTTTTCATATTTAGGTAATTTTATAGTTTGAGTAAATAGATTATTTCAATTTGCAAAAGCAATATTTATGTTTTTTGTTTTTTGTTTAAAAAGGTGAATTTATTATTATTATTATAAATAATTAATATTTATCAAGAAAATATGATCTAATTAGTCTTTTCACATGTGTAAAAAGTAAGAAGTCTCAAATTTATATTCTCTTAATCATAAGGGTTTTCATCAATATAACGAATTAACGGCAATGTTATTTCAACTGTGTAACCCATTATATTATTTCAGCCAATTGGGTCTTCTAATGAAAAAAAAAATAATATTTGAATTCAATTAAGAGTTTTGGTATTTAAAATAAACAGAAAAATAGTTTATAAATTAATATAATTAAATTTTGGTTTTTATGTTTTAAAATTAAAATATCAACACATTGTAATGTAAGGAGATGCTTTAGGTAATGGTAAGTATGAATTAACAACTAATTTAAGTATAATCCCTCTTACAAGACAAAGATAAGCTAATTATCTATATATATATATTATATAATTATAAGAATGGTTATAAGTAATAATAAATAATAAATAAATATTTTTTAAAAATCATCCAACACAAAAAAATAAAATAAAAACTTAATAATTCATAAAACTTAATGGTTATAATTGTAGTTGTTGGGATTAATTAACAGTAAATGCTATAATATTTAAACTTAATTAATAAATTTACTATATATAATTTATATATTAATCATGAATTTATTAATTAATATTCAGTAATTAATTTACAATTTTTATTGAAAATATTATATGTATATTATATTTATATATATAAATATTTAATAGGTGCAATTACGGATTGCAATTACATCTTCATTGTATTGCCTACTTGCCATATCTAACATAGAGCCGTCCCCAGCAATGAAAATGGCGCGGATATCCATAAATTTTAAATTATTTATATTATATTAATTTAAAATTATACTAATTATACTTATTAAAAATTCATTTAAAACATTTATTTAATTACTCGTATCTTAACCGATAATTATTTTATTATCTATATCTATTTAAATAAGTAGAGCAAAATTTTAATAATCTGAACCCAAATCCATTTAAATTAAAGATTCAAACTAATAATATGTTTTTAAAATAAAATCAGTAATCATTAATTTCAGAATCTTTAAGTAAAACTTATAGAATTTTAAGTAAAATTATTGAAACTGGTATAATCTTAAGTAAAAAATGAAAAGGAAATTTAAATTTTTTCAAGAAACAATCACTTATTATTTAATTTTTAAATGGATTTAATATATATATATATATATATATATATATATATATATATATATATTGTTTTTTATATATTAAAATAGAAAATTGATCTATTGATAAATTGTATTATTTAGTATTAAAAGTAAAATATATTCTGAGAAATCAATTTAAAAAAATATCATCCAAAAAAAAATAAAATAAAAAATTATAATTAATAAAAATTCACAAATTCTGATAGATTAAGATGCATGTATAAACTTATATCCATCCACTGAAATTCGTATTGTATTCCTATTCGAATTCATCGTGTTTACTATTCATACTCATTTCAGATATTCTTAAATACCTACTCTAGTAAGGGATCGTTTCGAGTATTCTTACTTATCTGCTTCAACGCATAGGCGTCACGTGCAACTTTTGTTGCCTCCATCTCTCAGTTTAGGATTACACGTCTTTTTCAATTATTAGTTGGGCCCCACTTAAGATTTTGGATAAGTTAAAAAGTGTCGCTCTTTCTAGCGATTCGAGCTGCATATGATAATTCACTTTATATTTTCTATTTTTTTTCACACAGATTAAAAAATATAATTTAAAAATAATTTTATTATTATATTCATATTAAATAAAAAAAATTAATAAATTTTATTGAAAATAAAGTAAACATAATAAATAATTTAAAAATTAAGTATAATGTAAAAAAAAAAAAAAACTATATATTGAGACAAATAGAAAAGGAAAGAGGGACTTTCTCTTTTTTCTTTTTATGGAGGAAGTAGTACAAAAGTGAGTCCATGTATAATTAAAAAACAGGATGGGTATTGTTAAATATTATTTAATAAAATTTTCTCCAAATTTTGTCACATTAATAAAAAAATTTTATGCTACCCTTATTCTTAATACTTGTTAAATTTAAAATTTTATATTTTTTAAAAAAAATATTAAATTATAATAAATTATTGAGTAAATTAATTATATTATTCTTAATTTAATAATAATTATCCAATAAATTATTAAATTAAAATAATAATTATTAGTTCTATGCAAAAAATAAACATGAAAAAAAATAAATTTATTACTCTTAAAGCCACAAATATTTTAAAATTAACTATTTTCTTAAATATAAAATTTATTATGGAATCGGAGGTAATATTTTTTAATTAAATAGAATCCTTAAATATTTTTATTATAGTAATTAAAAGATTTTCAATTTTTATTTTAATTAGGATTTTTTTAATTTTTAAATTAAAAAAACGATAAAATTCAATACAAATTAAGTAATTATATTTATTTTAATCTAAATAAAAATTTATATTTTAATATTATATAGATAAAAAAATAAAAAGACTACAAATATATAACAAACATAGCTCCTCAAAAAAAAAACTTAGTAGAATAAAAGTATAAATGCAAAATACACCATCCCAAGTTAATTTGTTGACTATATCGAAAATTACATTTAAAATAAAGATCATTAAATGTTAGATTTAGTTACTCAAATATAAAAATATAAAAAATAAGAGGTACCATTTCCTTATTAACCAAATCTGAAAATGAAATTTAAAGGAAGGAATTGCATCTCATTCCAACAGAATATGGCTTAGTCCTTCTTCTGAGTAGAAATTTAACCTTACCCAGAAAGGCCATGCCAGCCACAAAGATGCATAACCTGTTAATCTGTTAAAAATCCATCGCTTCTACTGTAACCAAATTGTACTTAAAAACAAGAAGCTCAGTCACAGAAACAACAGAATAACTCTCCAACATAAATGCCAAGAAACAGTAATAATTATGCATATATGTACATACCAATACAATAGGCATTCAACATATCAAAAATTCTCAAGCTCCACATTCTAAAACATCCCAAATTGCAAGAATCAACAAGGCAAACATACCCATACTAACATGTCATGTCTCTGCTATACAAGCCAAATATGAAAGTAAAGGAAAGGTCCATTCAAATAGTTTGTCACTTTAACTATTTGAGTATTTCAATTTCAAGTCATGTTGATTTTTCATAATCTACCCTTAGAAACCAAGAACTAAATCAAATTTAGCAGTCTCAATCCATTATTCAATCTTTCTCAAATAGCAAGACACTTTCATTGCAAAGATCCAGACTAGACAGAATGCAATGCCTATCCCAAGAAACCTTAATGCAATTCAAGTTATAATAGTGTAAATATTTCATGATATTTATTTTTATATTTTTGCTTCCTCTATAATTGAATATACAAGAATAATAACTATCCACTGCTGAACAAAAAGCACAAACATTTGTCCATCAAAGGCATCATTGTCCTATTTGCAAACGCAATTTCCTGAATCACCATAGTTCTTTTCGGTTTCCATAATTCAATTCAAAACTCAATTCAATTTGACATAACTCACACAATTATTCTCTTCCCCACAACTTCACCAATACTAATAGATATATAAACAAGTGCGGTCTCTTACTGCCCAAATCCATTCATCCACAGATAAATATTCCAATATTTAAACCAAGCTCAACAATTGGAAGAACAACTGCAAGTTTCAACAGAAAAAAGGACGAAAATTTAACATCTCCATCCCAAAAAAAATAACTGCGGATTAAGATTTCTATTAAGAACATTCCAATATTTAAATTCAATTAGGGTTCAGGTACAGATTCAAGGACTATCATACACCAAATAAGTCAATTCGAATAGATGTAAAAAGCTAAAATAACAGTGTCATTGAACCAATACGAATTTATTATACACTATCATATAACTTAAAAACAAGAACCTAAATCCTCAAATACAAAATGCCCTTTTTTTTTTTGTTGGAATTAAAAGGTCTACTTATCTTTAGTAGAAACCCCATACTTCTCTTGCATCCTAGCAATCTCCTCCTCTTTCTTCTTCTGATCAAACTTCTTGCTCATCTTCGCCTGCTGATAATACAAAACAATCAAATACCTATTCGCAACGTTAAAACCCGACAAGTGGTCCACCGCCGTCTTCGCATCGTAGATATCTTCATACACTACAAAGGCTGTTCCTCTGGTATCCTTGTTCGTACCGATTCGGATTTGGCGAATCGCACCGTATTTGCCGAAAATATCGTACATCTCCTCGCTCGATATGTTGAACGGAAGGTTTCGCACGTAGAGGACTCGGTTAACCTCCGGCGGTAGCCGAGTATTGCCTTTGCGTAGACTGATTGTGGCCATCAGTAATTTTAAGTAATAATCAACAGTGTTTGGTTGCTACGAAAGTGAAGGAAAGACAGTTACAGAGAAGACGGGCGCGGCCGATCTGATTTATTGATGACAACGGAAACAGCGAACTGGAGCCTTAAATTCGGGCACCTTTTGAGACGGCGTAAAATTCTTTTGATTATTTAGTCCTTTAAATTTATCATAATTATTTAAATAATTTTTATATTTTATATAATATTTAAATTATTCTTCATATTTATTTTCATCTAATTAAAACCGTCCAGCTTGAATTATTTTAGTTGTTAAAATAAAGTAAAAAGACAAAAACACTCTTATGATGACGTGGACAACTTCTAAATGAAGTTAGTTTCCTTCGAAACGAAAATTTCTCTCACATTTGCTCTCAATTCCTTGAAACTCCAATGTACCATTCATATGAAATTTTTTGTATTTTCATAATTAAATGAAAAGGAATTGTATATTAAATTGATGTGTGATTTACATTATACAACACTTTTAATATAGATGTATAAAGAATCATAATTAGATATAACATGATCATAATAAGATGTATAATCAGATATAATAGGATCATAATCATATACAATAGGTTCAAATTCAAATACATTAGGATTAAATTCAGATACAAGGATCAGAAGATGTTGGAAGGCAGAAGTAGGAAAATATTTCGTGAAGATGTCTATAAATTGATTAGAAGATGAAAAGAAAATCAACTAAAAGATGCCACAAGTTAGATGACTGCGAGTAACGTAACAATCAATTTCAATATATTTTGTTCGCTCATGAAAAACATCATTGTGTATTACAGTGAATAGGAGTAAGTGTTGTAAAAGAAACACTCATATTCTCAGGTAGCTAGCATAATCAAACCAACTCAGTAGTGATATCGATAAGAGCTCAATATTCAAATTCAGTGCTAGAGCAAGAAATAATGATAGTGCCTCTTTTATATATCGTAGAATTCAAAGTACAACAGCAAAATAAATGAACAGACTGAGCAATATCTAGTCAAGTAACTATAAGATAGATAAGACTACTAACCAATTGGCAACACAAAGGAGGATCATAAAGAGGTTCCCCATCAGGAGCACTAAAAGTTTTTTCTTATGTTAAATTTCTATTTGATTAAATGATTTTCATTTTTTTTTTCTTATATTAGCGTCGGCATGTGAAAATAAGTAACGGAAAAAGATAAAGAGATTTTAATTCAAAAATTTTTAAATTATATAATTTAATTTTCTTATTTCCTTTTGGAAAAAGATTCTATTAAAAGATAATAAAAAGTCATAGCATTTTATTACAAGATATTAGTTAATGTTTTGATCTGAAGGTGGTGAGAGTAGAGTTTTATGTCAATAGGAAAATCTCAATTTCTTTATTGTAATTTTATCTTTAAAATTCATTCAAATTTATATATATTTCAATTTTAGATTCATAACCCTCTAGATTATTATAAAAAAATATCAATTATTTTTATTACATTAAATTTAGATGTAAAAAATAAAAATAAATATTTTTTAAATTTTGAATATTCATCCATTTATGACAAATATAAAGATTAATCATTGTTTATCAATAAAAAAATTTCAATTTAAAATTACAAATTAAAACTTATTAAAGTAATTCAATGATAATAATTATCAATAATCAAATAATATGTAAATATTTGAGTGGAAAGTGGGGAACTATGACCGGTCGTCTTCACTTTATTCATATTCTATTTTATTTTTTTTAGAAAATTTTAAGTTTTTATTATTTATTTATATTTTAATTGTCAATTTAACTTTTTTTTAATTGGCAGTAACTTTTGAATGTAATCTATTCACCTGATTTAATCCAACTAAAACTTTAAATTTATATATAAATAACAAATTTTCAATTTTTTTCTTATCCATATTTGTTTATTAAATGGTTCAAATCAGCTTTTCTAAGATATATCTCACCCGCTCAGAGAAGAAACTTTTCCACGCGTGTTGACCTTAAAAATTAGCTCAGAGGAGAAACTTTTCTAAGCTATAACAGCTTTTTTCTGGCTGACAAGAGTGCTATTTCCAACAACCAATAATGAGCTAATGATTTGATTAAGCAAAAGCAAGGACTTACAAAGAACTTCACTATATTTATGGAAATGGAAATGAAACCAAAGCCAGAATTGAACTTCCAACAGAAATACAAAAAAAACATTTTTCATCTCCCACATTACTAACATACACTCATTTACTAGAAGATTTCACTTTTTAACTCTATGCAAACACTACCTCATACATTGAAAAGATTCATCACCCATGTTCCACAAAAAGCAGAAGCTATATATTAAGGTATAACATTTGCTGTAAATGCCAATGGAAAAGGTCACCTCATAGCTCATTGCATTTCACCCATTCCTTCCTCTTCGTCCTCATATTCAAGCTCCTCCTCTGCTGTAGCATCCTGGTATTGCTGATATTCAGACACGAGATCATTCATGTTACTTTCAGCCTCGGTAAACTCCATTTCATCCATTCCTTCACCGGTATACCAATGCAAGAAAGCCTTTCTCCTAAACATGGCTGTGAATTGCTCACTGACACGCCTGAACATTTCCTGGATTGAAGTTGAGTTACCGATGAAAGTTGATGCCATAGAAAGTCCTTTAGGTGGGATATCACAGACACTAGACTTGACATTGTTAGGGATCCATTCGACGAAGTATGAGGAGTTCTTGTTCTGGACATTGATCATTTGTTCGTCGACTTCCTTTGTGCTCATCTTACCCCTGAACATGGCTGAGGCAGTCAAGTAGCGCCCGTGGCGTGGGTCTGCAGCACACATCATGTTCTTGGCATCCCACATCTGCTGGGTCAGTTCTGGGACAGTTAGCGCACGGTATTGCTGAGAACCACGTGATGTTAGAGGAGCAAATCCAACCATAAAGAAGTGAAGACGGGGGAAGGGGATAAGATTCACTGCAAGCTTCCTGAGGTCAGAGTTAAGCTGACCAGGGAACCTCAGGCAGCAAGTGACTCCACTCATTGTTGCAGAGATCAGGTGGTTCAGATCACCAACTGCCACAAAATCAAGAAACCCAAGTTAATTCAGTGCCTCTTAAATTAATAGGAAAAAGAAGACACGCAAATATAAAGAGAAAATTATACCAATTACAAAACAGTGGCATTCCTCAACAATAATTTGCCAATATTACTAGTCACTAGGTAGAAATTTCTGGAAAATTTATTGTAATAAAATGAGTTGCATATCTAATATCAGCAAGAGCAAAATAGAAAGCCATATTCAGATTGCCATTTAACATGAATACAAATATCATTTAGTAGAAAATCTAAACAATTTTTTACATGAGATTATCATAGCAGTGCCCTTTCATCTCACTCAGCAATTACGGACAAAGCATGGCTGCAAGCTACTACACAGAAAATCAGAAACACAGAATACCCCAGAACAAATGCCTAGCTAATATAAAACACACATCCGAGAAACATAATTAGCTGTTGGTATGGACCCACATGGTACTTTAAGTTATCCTAGATTATAGTGATGCTAACAGTTCAGTCTCTGCAGCTATTATAGAGACATCATTAATGAAAAGTTAAAGCAAACAATAAATGAGAAGCGACACCAATTACAGATAGATGCAATAGTAACTAATTCCTTGACATTGTGGAAATGCAAACAAGCAACCAATGTATGAGAGAAACACTTAATATTCTGAAGCTTTTCTGCATTCAGTGATATAAGACAGCTCCCACAATACCCTACCAAACTAAAATCACAATACTGTGTTAGTTGTGATAAACTAAAGAGATCCATTTCGAATATGCATAAACATGCAGATAAAGAATTGCATCATGGTAAAAACCTCAACAAAATTATACAACTTGGATGCAACATAGCGCTTAAATTGAACTTACAGCTGGGAGTAGTTAACTTGAGAGTCCTGAAACAGATGTCATACAAGGCCTCATTGTCCAGTACCATACACTCATCCGCATTCTCAACTAGTTGATGTACAGACAGGGTGGCATTGTAGGGCTCAACAACAGTGTCTGAAACCTTGGGTGAAGGGAACACTGAGAATGTGAGCATCATTCTGTCAGGGTATTCCTCCCTGATCTTGGAAATCAACAGAGTTCCCATTCCAGAACCAGTTCCACCACCCAGAGAGTGGCAAACTTGGAAACCTGCGCAAACAGAAAGAAATTATATTAAGCAGTAAAATATGAATCAAATGCCCAAACAAATAAATCATCTTGATTCTTCAGGTTCCTTTCATTTAGATTCAGTTGTTACAGCACAACTTCATCATACTTAAGGATCAAAATAATTCTTAAATTTTGAAATAATTCTTAAATTTGGTTCATAAATAAAATTAAAGCTAAATAGACAAGTAGACAACTTATCTATCAAATAGAGTACAAGATTGTGATTTATGAAGAACAAAACCAAGCAAAGCTCTTGTATACCTTGAAGACAGTCACAGTTCTCAGCCTCCTTCCGAACAACATCCAAAACCGCATCAATCAGCTCAGCTCCCTCAGTATAATGCCCCTTGGCCCAGTTATTTCCAGCGCCAGATTGCCCAAACACAAAGTTATCAGGTCTAAAGATCTGACCATATGGACCAGTCCTCACACTGTCCATGGTACCTGGCTCAAGATCCATGAGCACAGCACGAGGGACAAATCGGCCACACGAGGCCTCATTGTAGTACACATTAACGCGCTCCAGCTGTAGATCAGAGGTTCCAGTGTATCGTCCAGTGGGGTCAATGCCATGCTCGTCGCAAACGACCTCCCAAAACTTAGATCCAATCTGATTTCCACATTGTCCACCTTGAACGTGAAGGATTTCTCTCATTTTCGTTTTTCTGCATACAAAAACAACATGAAATAACTTCAGAACCATAATCCTCTATTCAAATTGCTTGGTTTGAAGCAAAAACACAGGAAACAAAATTCAGTAAATGTAGACAAAAATTCAAAAACAGTAGAAACGGAAGTGCAGAAGTCCAATAATTTGAAAAGAAATAACGGAACAAAGGAAATCTAATTGTGAGAGCAAAAAAGAACATAAATTCAATGAAACTGAACAAGAATTCATTGAAATTTAACGCTGTTTGATATACATAAGCTTGGATCGGAAAGATGAACAGAAACTAAAACAAATTTAATTTCCGAGAAAATGGGACGGAAAAGATTGTCCAAACAGAAGAACAAATTCACTCCCTTAAGCTTCAAGAAAAGGACAAACAAAGAAACAAGTGTACAGTAGCAGATCTAGACTGTTTGGCTGCCGGCAAATTGCAGTAAAATGAAAATGAAAATGAAACTTGAAGTACTTAAGCAGAAAAACCTCAAAATAAACTGTAAACAGAAACACAAAACATAATATTTCATTTCTTTTCTTTTCGTTTACTGTTTTGTCAGCATCCAAACATAACTGAAAACAAGAAAAACAAATATTAGCTCTAACAATACGAAACTCACAGTCGAGTAATCCGTAGTCTGGGATGGAAATGCGAGGTTTCCGGTGATCGGGCCCGAGCTAGGCTCGATCGAAGAAGAGAGTCAGAGAGAGTGTTTGTGTGTATCTATGGGGTACTATGCAGATATTTTCGCAAATGTGCGGTTATATAAGGAAAACGCAGGGCAAGGCTGTAAGATCGGACGGCCAAATTTATTTCCCTCCTTTTTTATTTTAGTCCGTCGGATGACGTTGGATGGAGAAGTTTGAACGGTGATGGTGCTCGGTTGATTTGACTGGGGGAATGATTATTTATTTTTTGAAAATTTTAGATTTGCTGACGGTAATGACCTTTACATGATATTACTTTATTGCCCTTTCTTATTCATTGCAGAGACGGCCAAAAATCTTGGCGCCACGTGGACTGTATAGGAACAGGCAAAAAAAAAAAAAAATCCAACTGCTCGGAGTGCATGAGAAAGTGGACCACAGAGTGGACCCACTCCGCCAATTTTTGTCTGTTTTGTGGGCACCGTAATTCTCTCGTTCCGGACGCTTCCAACAATAATAATTTTAATGATTTATAAAGATTTTATATTTTGTTTACTATATTTTTTTTTGAGAAAATTATATTCTGTTTGCTATCCATAATATAATTTATTTTATCAATAAAAATTATCCTTTTCATCTAAAAAATTTGAGGATGGATATCAAGGCATAATGGTCATTTCAGGCAAAAATGAATTCTTAATAATAATTCTAAAAAATGGATTAGGGCATTCTAGTTGTTAATTTCAATTTGATTAAGAAAAAAATTAAGGTATTATGTCAATTACATAGATCGAGTGTCACGATTAAAAATATTAATTAAGAGTAATTTTTAAACTTAGAAGAATAAGAGAGAGATATTAGTTTGGTGCATCTGCCTTGAATTAGAAAAAAAAAAAAAAAAAGACATAAAATGTTAGGAAGGACATTTGCTGGAAGGGCCACATGAGAGAGTGACGTGCCCATGTGACCTGTCAACTACTCTCATCTCATTCCAATTCACATCTCACACTCACTTCACTTCTACACCAATAATTAATTAGGGTACTGGGTACCTTCCAAGTAATTTTGACCATGACAATTTTTTTAATTTTTTTTTTTTTTGAGAACAGCAAAATTTTCAAATTACTTTATTTAATTCCAAAAAATAATTTATTTTTAAAAGTATTTTTCAAATGATTTATTTTTTATTATTGATTACAACCTTGAAAATTAATTAAAAATAATAAAATATTTACCTCATAAGAACATAAAAATATTTAGAATAATAAAAATTTATAATCTAAAATTTTATTATTAAATATGAGAAAAATATAAAATTTTAGTGTTAATGATAATTTATAATAGTGACTATTAATGATTAATAAATTAAAAAATACATGTTTATAAAGTTATAATAAATTGATTAAATATTCAAAAAATGTTTTACTTCATTGAAAATGAGAAATTATTTTCTTTAAAAATACTTAATTTTTCTTTAACTAAAAAAATTTTCTGTTAGACTTATTTTTCGAAACACCCCAAATGATGAAAAATAGTATAAAATATCTTCTGCATGTTATTTTATAAAAACAAACAAAGCCCGCATGAAATCCACTAACAAGCTATAAAACTGGTCTTCATTAATTCTGTATAAATAAAGAAAGAGTGAATTATTATTATTATTATTATTATTGGTTGGCTACACAAATTCTTTCCTTAACTCACAAATTAATAAAAATTTTATCATAAGACAAACTCGAATTTAAGACCTCACACTATTTAATATTAATGAGAAAATCATTCATATTATGTTTAATTAATTTAAAATTTGTACTATTACAAATTATAAATATAATTTATAAATAAATAAAATAACATGAAATGAGTAATATTGTGATAGTTCATCTAAACAGAGACAATTCATAAGTGAAAAGTTGTTCTCTCACCTGATTAAGATTCTGCTTTTTTAAGGATAGGTAGGATAAATAAATTAAGCAAGAAGCAAAATAGTACTAAGGACCCAGGAGTTTAATGTGGTACTGTGGTGAATTGGGAAACACCTCAAAATTATTAAATTAGACAGATAGAATTAAATTATTTTATTTTGTCAAACAATAATTGAATATCAAAACTATAAATATATAGTCAGTATGCAATAATCCCCAAGTACTTCCTTTGTTAAAGGGTCAAGCAACAAGCCATAACTGTTGTGGGGTAAATTACTAAAAACAAAGTTTTCTGTTCCCAAATCTGCAAGCAATTATTTATGCTAGGGAGAAAGTTGTTCACATGAGCCCTCTCTCTCTCTCTCTCTCTCTCTCTCTCTCTCTCTCTCTCTCTCTCTAATACAAGGTTCAAAGGCTTAGCTGTCTTGACCATTTTCTTTCACATGATATTTGAAATTTCTTTCCACTAGATAATGGCATAATGATACAGAGTCTAAAGTTATCTCTCCCACCACTCTTCATATCTACACAAGAATCGAAATATTTAATTGCCCATTTTAGCGTGGACCGAGCTGATGAGTGATTTTAATTTTTATAAAAGTCATAATATAAATTCGATTTTAAAAAATGCACTTTGTTGAAAAGTTTAAAAATCTTATGTTCTACAGTATAAGAAGATTAGTTAATTATAACTCATGATTATACTAAAAAAAGTTACTAATTCTTCATCTATATCATAATAAGAAAACTTTTCTATTTTTTCATAATATTTTTCGTCTCATCTAGAATTTAAATTTAAAATCTTTTGATGGGTGTTTAATATTTTGACTGGGTTAAACACTATTTTAATTAATTATCGTATTCTATAATGTCACATTTATCTAATGTTTATAATTTGAGCAGTGTTTTATGAAATATTATCTTTATTAATAATTTAGTCAAATTACCTTTGATTTTATTATAAATTAAGAAAATTGATTGCTTCCTTAATCATCGTGCAAAACCCTTAATCGGCTTATATTTTGTGTAAAAACCTTAAACAATTTATATTTTGGAATAGATAGAATATTATAATATTAATTAATCATTAACCACTTTATCATTTTCTTGTAACTATATTATTGTCTCTTCTATTGACAAGCTCTTTAACCATAATTAAACTTTAATTGAAGTTCTTAGCAAGTTAGTTTGTAGATTGAAAGATCAACTAACTAATTTTTGCTCCAAAGGTCATGCCTTTCTTTTTTTTCTGCGAAGAAATTGTAATGGAAAAGAACAATATGTAAGTGTACTTTTATGTCGTGGGTAGACCTTTTTTTCATAATTTACTTTTGTAATAATTATTTTATTCATTAAATGTCAAATAGGGTAAGAATTTGCTGAGCCTTTATATTTACGTGGATGCAATAACCATTAAATTATTTTTAATTTGGGATAACAATAATTTCTGTGAGATCTATTTTAGAATTTAATTGAATATAGATTCATATAAAGTAAGATTAGACGGAGGCTAGCTCTATAGATTCATTGGGCAAAATTAATTGTCTTGGTACTCTTAGTTGTTTTAATAATATTTAATTATAAATTGTTGTAGTAATTTTTTATAAAACGCTAAAAGTTAAACGTTATATGAGATAATTTATTATAAAATGTTATTTTAATCTTTAAAAATTAATTTAAATATTATACTATCGAACATTATAAAAAATAATATTTAATCAAAATATTAAAAACTATTTAAAAAGTTATTGTCAAACACAACTTATATAAATAAGCAAAATGAAACTTGGAAAGGAGGATAATTGCCTCTTATCTTTTAAGAAAATAATAATTATATTAATACAATTCATTGTAATACAAGGGGTACTACTTTTTTAAAAAATAACATACGATTCCTGTAATTTATGAGTACAACTATTTCATAGAAAATAGATTAAAATGTCTTTATAATTTACACTGCCGGACTATCCTTTTATTTTAAAAAACACATAGACTGATTAATTGTATTTTTTAAATTATAAAGACTGCACTGTCAATTAAAAAAATGCGAAATTTCCATAAAATAACTTAATAGTATAATAAAAGTAAAATATAAAGATAAATTAATATATTTAAAAAAAAGATTAATTATATTACGTAAAGCACGATGGGTCAAATACATGTATCAGAAAACCTACCCCTTACATGCCTAGTTGACGGACCAAAACACATCTATGCCCCACTAATATTTAATAGGATAATAATTTTTCCTTACATCAAGTATAGAATAAATTTTCCAAAAAAAAAAAGGTATAGGATGAACTTATATCACTAATTAAAAAAAAGCTTCCGTAGTTTAATCTTAAATCATAATTTTTGAAAAAAAATAAAAAGTATGGAGCATATTATTCAAATTAGAAGTATTTAGTAAAAATAACTGTTTAATTAGTTGTTTAACTTAAAATGATAAATAGAGTGTTGAGATTTGTCTATTAAAGAGGGATTTGTTTTCAGAAAATGTATATCTTTAGAATATCTGATATACTTGATTTGTGTAATCTTTTTCTGTTACGTTGTTTATCTCCTATGGTTTAAGAACTGATGTATTATATATTAGAGAGGTCATTCCTTGTAACTGAATGTGAATATAGAATGAAATTGTGAATATTTTTAACTTGGTATCAGAGCTAGGTTTGTTTCTGAAATTGTCAAATCTGTAACAATGGCGGATGTCTCTAAATCAACTTCTGCTCAGGTGGTTATTCAATCTGAAGGTGTTTTTAATGCAGGTATAACATTGGATGAATCTAATTATGATATATGGTCACAACTAATGGAAATGCACATCCCTGAACGAGAGAAACTCTCGTTTATTAGAGGGAAGAAGGATCCACCGTCAGAGGAAGATCCAGAATATGAAGCATGGTATGGTGCAAATCAAAAGGTCAAGAGATGGCTCTTGATGTCTATGAAACCAGAAATCATGAAGAGATATCTCAGGTTACCTACAGCTCGAGGAATATGGGAGGCGTTGTCTAAAGCCTTCTATGATGGAAGTGATGAACTGCAAGTATTTGCTTTGAATCAAAGGGCCTTTGCAGCAAGACAAAGAAGTCAACCCCTAACAGAATACTATGGGAACTGATTGAGATCTTTAGGGAATTCGACCATCGAGACAAGATTGTTATGAAGGACCCTGGAGATGTGGAGTTGTATCGCAAGTCTACTGAAAGGCTGAGAGTACATATCTTCTTAGCTGGATTAGATGATGATCTAGAACAAGTCCGAGGAGAAATTCTAAGAAAGGATATTGTACCTGACTTGGAAGAGTGCTATGCTTTGATCAGAAAGGAAAATTTACGTCGTACAACTCTCAAAACAGAGACATCAAACGATGATGCTACTGTCTTAATAGAAAAGAACCATACAAAACAATTCAGGGGCTCCAAACAGAATAATTACACTTGTACTCAGTGTAATAATCCTGGCCACACTAAAGAACATTGCTTTGAGATTATAGGGTATCCTGAATGGTGGGATCACAACAAAGCACCTAGGAGAATGTCTAAAGCACCCCCTGCGCTGGCTGTTACTACTGCTGATGAAAGCAAAGCATTGGCCACAACCACAGGAAGTGATGATCAAGGTGTTAAGGCTTGCACTTTAAAAACTCTAAATAGTACATGGATAATTGATTCTGCTTGCATTGATCATGTAACATTTGATGCTAGAAAAATTAAAAATCTTAAACACTCATCTTTATCAAATATATCCACTGCAGATGGCAAAGAATCCTCTATCATTGGCCAAGGAACTGTTACTCTTTCACATGAATTAAATCTTTATACTGTTCTTGTTGTTCCATCCTTAAAATACAATATTTTATCTGTCTCCCAAATAACCAAAGCTTTATTATGTGTTGTGATTTTTTTGCCTGACTCTTGTGTGTTTAAGGATATTCGAACAAGGAGGACGATTGGGTGTGGTATTAGACGAGGAAGACTATATTATTTGGATCTGAAAAAAAAAAGACTCAGACAGATTAGGGAGATCTTTAGCAGTTGATTCAAATAATGGAGATATTCAGTTGTGGCATCGACTTCTAGGACATTTATCATTTGGTTATATTAAAAGGCTGTTTTCAGATCGTTTTTTAGACATAAACATTTCATCTTTGTATTGTGATGTTTGTGAACTTGCAAAGAGTCATAGAACATCGTTTCCTTCAAATTCAAATAAAAGTTCATTGCC